>NW_019091419.1:523585-550110 GCF_001949145.1 Acanthaster planci
TTCACCATGATTATCTGTTTTAATTTTAATGAAGAAGGAAAAGAAGAATGCTTCTCCTTTTTGATCCACAGGGTGAGAAGTCTTTCTTCCTGCGTCCTGGTGAGCGACTTGAGAAGGGCATCCAGGATGTCTTTGTCCTGGGTGAGGATGAAGGGCTTGTGCTTAGGTCTCAGGAGGCTTTCACTGATACAGATGCTGTAAGTGCTTTTGAGGCATTTATGTTGTGTAAATTTGATTATTAGATAATTGCTCGTAATCACTTGTACAGTCCAGTTTTACACTGGACATGAGTCTAACATAAGTGTGGATTGTAAACTTGCAAACTAAAAACTATCCATGGCTAGCGCTGTTGGCAGCACTGGCACTTTTCAGTCAAAGTTAGTGTATACTGCAACAACAGGTTGTCTGTATCGGAGATTAATCTCACACTTCATGACTTCAGTAAGTGACGCATATCGCTGAAAATTTGGTTGCCTAAAAGATCTGTTCACACTCTTTCGAATATCCGTAAACAAGGCTCCTAATGTAGAGATTGATCAATTTTGGCAGGTGAGTGGAGGCATGGAGGGGTGATGATTAGGAATGCTTAAGTTATTAGAAATAAACAGAAAATTCCTCTCCTTTTCAATATTACTAAAAAAATGGTGTAGTTTTAATTTGTGTTGTTTTTGTTTCCGCTACTCAGGATGTGGATCGCAAGCCGGGTGACAAGTGGATGATCCGGGGCCCCAAGGAGTACGTCCCTCCAGTGGAGGTAGAGGTCATGGACCGGCGTAAGGCCATCCCCCTGGATGAGAACGAGGGTATCTATGTCAGGGACACCAAGACTGGAAAGGTGAGAATCTAACGAGAGAATAGCACAAAGGCTGCTTCATGCTCCAAGGAAATGTGAAGGTGAACTGACTTTATTGGGAAACCTTTTGGGGTCAAATTCCCCAGAGTTTGGTCTTGTTAAACTTACATGAGTGGTAGGGTGTTGGGGCTAATGTTCAATAATGTCTAATTGCATTATTGGTGGCACTGGCTTGACTTATAAATTGTCTTGGATAAGCCGCAAATTAATGCAAAACAATGGCAAAGGAGTGACATGGTCCATTTTTCATCCTCTGTGGTCTTTTAGGTGCGTGCCATCACTGGCATAACCTACATGCTGAACCAGGACGAGGAGCTTTGGGAGAAGGAGTTGCCACCTGCTGTGGAGGGCCTGCTGATCAGCATGAAGGACCCCCTGGCCGACCGGGGTGACCGCAGCTCGGGCGGCGGCAGGGACAAGTCCAGGGAGAAGACTCGAGTGGTGACCTTCCGCGTGCCCCACAATGCTGCCGTGCAGATCTACGACTACAAAGAGAAGGAGGCAAGGTAAGGAGGTTCATGGGAATTTCAGCTTTGCTAACGATCAACAATATGCTCAGACGCAGTTCAATTTCAGCAGCAACTGTGACCTAAGCATCTCATAAACATAAACAATTTGTACTTCATCTTGACCCGTGCAGTGCAGTGCACTGTTTGTATTTTTGAAAATTGCTGGTCATCAATTTGCATGTTCCAATACTTGGATGCAAGAAGCAAGGAAAAGGCCCTTTTGTTTTTGGTTTGAAGAGCCCATGGTAATTCAAGAGATTGTCCAATGAAGAACAATTGAGACTAGCTCAACATTTATGCCTAATACCAAGAAGCTGTAAAACCTTGATTAGGTTAAAAATACAGTAAAATAGGTAGTCAGTTGACCCCTTGCATAGCTGATTTCGAGAAGTGATTATTGCATCACACGATGCTGTTACAAATTGTTACTTTGTACTTTGTGCGTTTAATTTTATCTTGAGTTTACACATTAACATTGCATCATGTCTTTACATTTGAATTATCTTTCAGGGTTGTGTTTGGTCCCGAGCTGGTCATGCTGGGCCCCGATGAGCAGTTCACGCAGTTGAGTCTGTCCGGAGGCAAGCCCAAACGGCCCAACGTCATCAAGTCCCTGTGCCTCCTACTCGGTCCCGACTTCTGCACCGATATCATCACCATTGAGACCTCCGACCACGCCCGGCTGCAGCTTCAGCTGTCATACAACTGGTAGGCTTTTGATTTGACCTGTCACAATTCAACCTACCAGAATGAGTTGTAGGCGTCTAGAGCCACTAAAGGAGCTTCATCACAACCTTCCCTTCCTGCAGTGCAGACAGACACAGTTTGAATGGTTTTAGTACTTTGCAAGGACCAACAACTGTTCCGAGTAAAAAACTGCTGTAGTGGTGGCAAGCTCATCAAAAGTAGATGGAACTATTTTGATAATGGGACACTTGTACTGATCAAAATATAGTACTTCAGCAGTAAGACACACTAAGTCAGCTGTGGATGATTTTTTTCATTTAGGCACCTGGACGTCAACAAGCAGAGCAGTGTAGCAGATGCCGCAAAGCTCTTCAGTGTTCCCGACTTCATTGGTGATGCCTGCAAAGCCATCGCTTCCCGCATCCGAGGGGCAGTGGCGGGAGTCGCCTTTGATGACTTCCACAAGGTAAACTGGCAGGGAACTTCTCTCTCCATCTCTTTTGATCGAACAGAAATTGAAGACAAAATGGGAGGGAAGCTTTCTCAGTAGCTCTGTGTAAGCAAAGTAGTTGGCTTCAGTATAAGGTGGAAACATTTGGAATTGTCACAACTGCAGGTATCAAATAACAAGGCAAACCATGTGAAGATAATGGTGATTGACATATGCACAGAATAGACACAGGCCATGCTTACTGGAATTTCTAACGGAGCACTTGGCTTCAAATAAGAATAGCAAAGATTTGGCTTCTGTGATACTTTTTCATAGTTCATGCCCATACAGCCTGAAAAGATTTGCATTCTGTGAAATTCTTACGGTCAGTTTTACTGGAATTCAGATCAATACAATTCCTGCAGCAAAATGAGTTAACAAAATCAAACCCTTTGCCAGCCAGATACTAAACTACTTTTTGAGTGGCAAGGATCACAGGTCATTGCTAAGGTCATGAGACGTCAACTGTGTTTTCTCACACTTTCTTTTTTTTTTTGCACAGAACTCGGCCAAGATCATCCGTGCCTC
This sequence comes from Acanthaster planci, assembly GCF_001949145.1. The sequence goes on from NW_019091419.1 coordinate 526,653, forward strand.
CGTCTTTGGCCTTGACGAGAACCTGAAGGTGAAGGAGAGCTTCCGCTTCCCCCAGAACAACATGGTCATCACCAGCATTGATATCCAGTCCGTGGAGCCTGTGGACCAGCGGACCCGAGATGCCCTGCAGAAGTCGGTTCAGCTGGCCATCGAGATCACCACCAACTCCCAGGAGGCTGCAGCCAAGTAAATTCCAGGGATTGCTCCCTACTTTTTTGGGGGGGCAGTACTACTCTTACCAGGTTTAGAAAATCAGAGCTCCAATATAGGCACATTTTTCCTCCAAATTGGTTCCTCATTAGAAGCTCCAGGCTGGTCAGAGATATTTACCAAGTAGCGATGAATTCCTCACATGTAGTATTTTAAAAATGGACAGTTTCTTTCCTTTTAGGTTTGATGCACATGAAGACACACCTGTTTGATAAAACTACCTGTTTGACTCGCATAAACTACATTTCTCATTTCTGCATGTAGCATGGGTGACCAATTATCCACCTCTGCAGAATTTTTTCTTTTATTTCTTAGTAATTGTAGAAACAGTGCGGTTCAACAACAAAACGAATTTCTGTATTTATTTAAATAGTATCGAAAATACATATGAAATATAGGATTTGAACAAGCCCGCCTGTGGTAAAGTCTGAGTTTGTAGAGTTGTTAGTACTTGCCAGAAGCAAGTTAAAGTTCACCCCAATTCTACCAGAGCCAAGCAGTGCATTTCTCAGAAATCTGTGGAAGTACCGAGTGAAGTCTGGTTGCACAGTATCTTAGAAGCCCAAGCCTAATTTCGTCCCTTCAATCTTCTCATTTCAGACATGAAGCTGAACGTTTGGAGCAGGAGGCCAAGGGCCGGTTGGAGCGCCAAAAGATCTTGGACGAGGCGGAGGCAGAGAAGGCTCGCAAGGAGCTGCTCCTCCTGCAGGCCAACAGCGCAGCTGTGGAGAGCACCGGGCAGGCCAAGGCGGAAGCCCAGAGCCGTGCCGAGGCGGCCCGCATCGAGGGTGAAGCTGCAGTGGAGCAGGCCAAGCTGAAGGCAGAGGCTGCCAAGATCGAAGCCGTGAGTATTTGTTATGTCTGTTCACTTAAATTTCCATTAAGGAGAGGGCTTTCGAAGTTAGAGGACACTTCTTAGATTTGGAATCATTTTCAGAGGTAGATGGGACAGTCGCCTCGCCCCCTCACTGTAGGAATGGACTTTCCTGTTAAAGCACGTTTCTGCTTAGACTCACACATATTCTTCCATTCCACATTTCTAGACTGCCTTCAGTGAAAAGAGCTTTGTGTCCCTTTTGGTATATGTCAACTGTTTCTGAACACTTATTTAACACGTGCCATGCTTCTTGCAAGTAGCAGTGATGGACCTGTCAAGCTCTTTAGGACCTTGATGCATTGGATAGTCCAGGGCAGTAGTATGACCATCAGTTCTGAGACAGATGCCAATCAATCAGAGATTAGTGTGTTTATTGGATGCTGTAATGGGTGGTAGGTGATGTTGCTGCACTGAGCAGATTTCTGTGTTCAGCTGGCTTTCTAGCCTACGTACCCTGGTGGTCTAGGGCTTATCTAATCTCATCTCTCTGCATATTTCTCCCCCATCCAGGAATCAGAGCTGGAGCGTCTGACCCAGGCCCGTGAGGCAGAGCTCAAGTATATCACCGAGCAGAATGACATGGAAGTTACCAAGGCTCGGGAGATGGCGGAGATTGAGTCTGGGAAGTTCAACAAGATGGTTGTCTCCATTGGTTCGGACACCATTCGTGCTATCGCCGTGTCAGGACCAGAGATGCAGGTAGGTGGCATTAAAAGTCTACCTCATTGGTTGCTTTCTCATGTCTTGCTTGGCAGAAATACCCAAAAAGTGGGCAACCAAACATTGAGGGGATGTTGTGGAACCATTTTTATACTTCACTTATTTTTGCCTTCAGAACTTCAAGAAATACAAGGAATTGTTTCTAGTTAAGAAAGTACAAAATGAATGTATACCACCTCTGTGTATCATTGCATGAATTGTAGGAGTTGTCATTCCTCCCATATCCTCCAAAGTCCATTGGACGGTTTTGGTGGATTATGCAATACTTTAGAAGGCAGAGGCCTTTGTATGGGTGTTTGATACCCCTTAAAAAGCTGACAGACAGGAACTCATTGTTGGTATTTTGCACTGTGGAGAATTCAGAGAAATTTGTAATGAGACGGGTTACGGGTAAACTGTTACTAGTGAACAGGAAAAAGGTTCATGGCTCTGAATCATTGTGCCGGCAATTTCTTTGGTCTTGTCCATACCACATTTCCTTGGTGAGTAACTAACTGATGACTTGACACGCCTCACATTTCTTCCCAGGTGAAACTCCTGCAGAGTCTGGGACTGAAGTCCACCCTGATCACGGACGGAAATGCTCCCATCAATCTGTTCAACACTGCCCAAGGCATGCTGGGAGGTCTCGGCGGCTCGGCAGATACCAGTTAAAGTAGACAGGGATCTGAGAATCAGCGAAGAGATTTAAGTGAAGAGAGTAGTAGAGATAGTAGGATTTTTTGACCAAGAGTCAAAGGTTCCTGTCTCCTTGTGCACTGGTTTTTTTTAATCAATCTTATCCCTATTTAAGGGTGTATGCAAAATCATATTGAACTAGAAGGATTGAGGAGTGTTAGGGTTATATTTTCATTTACCATGACATTTTTGTACAAAGAGAAATAACTTCTAACTATAAATAAGAAATAATCTCCAAGGTATACAGAAAAAAATCCTTATTCCTTGTTTTTCTCTAAATGTGCCAAGTGTGTCCTAGGCGTTGTTTAGTAACCCTTCACTCAGTGCCTGAATGTGTACCTAAAGAATTCGCCCCCATGACGAATCTGTCCCCATTATCCTTTGTAATGTATGTCGTCTCCACAACTAGGGTGCCAATAAAATGTGCACAGGCATGTATTTGAGTGTCTATGTGTAAAGTTCTGAACATAAACCTTGAGTGAACATAGGTCACTATGCAGTGCTTACCATGTTGATTAAGAACAGCTGGGGAATGAACTTGTACTGGGGATGGGTAGTTAATGAGATGAACATCTGATAATCAGTAAACCTTAAATGTTGGAATGGTAATAATAGCTATGTGCATTATTTGCTTGATACACTTTCAGTCATGAGTGGAGCAAGGATTGTGAAGTGGACACATCAGTTCCAAGAATTGAACATAATGTGCGGCCTTTTCACATCGGAGTTAGTTTCTTTGCACCCATGTTTCCTTGCTTGGTGGCGGGTGATGAATCCCGAGTGACACTTTCTTCTCCTGAAATAGGCAAAACATTCAGAATTTTTATTTTTTGCTCTGTAACCGATAAAAAGCAGCCATGGAATGTACAGGTCTATAATGCAAGATAATTGTATATCTGCATATTACTTTGCAATAGTTATTTTCACTTTTCAAACAGTTAACTTGATTGTATTACTGCTAGTGCCACTTCCTGATGTTAAGGGAACAGTGTTGTCAAGTGTGCATTATTAGCATAAAGTCTTTGTGTATTGGCTGTGTGGGGATGGTACGTTTCAAACTACTGTGTAAAGATACACACAACAGTTGACTCTGTCACAGCTAAATAACGAATGCAGAAACAGATTAAACTAAATTGTGGAATACCTCATACATTTTTCATCCCCTAGTAATTATAGTAAGAATTGTATCAGTCTATAAAAATCACTTGCATAGGTAAAGATATTGTACTTTGAAATTGCAGCTTTTATTTTCAAAAGTAATGATTATCGTCAGTAGAAAGAATATATTACCGTAATTTCTATTAAAATCGTGTGATTCTACAATTTAGTCGTGAACTTTGAAGTGCAACAGGAGTTTGTTATAGTATATATGGCTTTTGAAGTCAATATAATGTCTCTTATTTTGTCATTTATAAAGATGGGCTTCAGCCTACAAGGATAAGTAAATGTAGTTGGGCTAACTTGGAGGATGCTATTATTTTGTTGCATGTTGTGTTTGAATCCAGTTTAAGAGTTTTTTCTTACCCCAAATAAACTTTTGAGAAGATTTTTCATGGCAATTCTAGTAGAATTGACTAAGTTATTCTGAAATATCTTTAGCCCTGTGCCCTTTCCTTTCGAAGAAATTTTGAATACCTATGAGATGCGGTGGACTAGCACTTGATCCATAACACAAGTGGCTGTCTAAATGAAGATTGTCACGTGAGTTTCAGGATTGTGTCATATTAGAGGATGTATTTGAACTATTTGGTGTCCTGGTTTGGCTTTTTCAGATGTTTATATTTAAAGAATGAGAGAGACGTCGAATTACTGGGTCCATGCTCTGTGTGCAATCATATTCAACTAATAGGGAGCATGTGAGGGCAAATGGGATATGCTCAGAAAATGACACCGTGTTCTGCCCTGCTTTATTCTTCATTGAGGAGTGCAAAAATGCAGCTAGTGCAATAGCAAGCAGCAACCACACATTCCAACATCTGGCAACCTGACAGCGCGTAAACTGATAGTCGCACCGGATCTAAAATGTCACCCATGAACCGGTACAGAAATGACACTGACGCTGCGCTTGGCGATGAGTCGAATTTTCAATGTTTGGGACGAGGCTTGCGTGCCAGGGAAACCTGACAGAATCTCGACTGCTCTTCCCTGGTCTGCCACTGACGTCCCCTGCAACCACATCACCGCATTTTTGGAATAGCAAATGCGTAGTCTGATCGCGAATACCCCATAATCATCAATCAAACCAGCCGCAGGGGTAGCCTACAAGAGCCTTTGGGGGGAAATGCTTGGAGCAATCCCTGCAATTAGTGCCTCCCGCGCGCCATGAGAAAATAGCATGGTACCGATAAAATGTCATTGATCTGTGGTGTGAGTCTAAACTCGGACTCCCAACGATATACGAATGTAATAATGCACTCGCAACGCCACAGCTCCCAGCGGGCGGGTAGGCCCAGACAAAACGCATTTTTGCCAAATTACTCACTGTTTGGGATGCTTTGCACAATTCCTCCCAACCTTGAAAGTACATGTTGACTTCAGCCGCGATGTTACCCCTTAATATGACTGTTTGTTAGTATCTAAGAACGGTTTTAACCAAAAAATTTTGCAGACGCTGTTCTTTTTTGAGCTAACGAGAGCGGACAAGGAAGTAAATTTGCTACCGTGTTGGCTGCTCTGCGTGCGGCGGAAGCACCGCCAGCCGCACGGTCATCACCAACATGCTACGAAGAAATCCGAAGACGTTCACCGTCCGCGTGACTACCATGGATGCTGAGCTTGAGTTCGGCATAGACGTGAGTTCTGTGATTATTTACTGTCATTTAGTCATTGTCGTCATGGTTCTCCCTCTCTAGAACCATGGAGGTGCTAAAAGAAGGCCGCAGGGATAGAATGAGTAGGTGCTTGTTTAAGTTTACATAGGAAATAAGCCGAAACTCTCTAAGTCTGAAGTCCCATTTATCCAAAGGTGTTTGTGCCACATGAGGCTTGGTAAAAAAGCAGTCTCTCCTGCTGCTTCAAGTTACTTGCCTGGTTATGTTTGTTTTTGAGACTTCTGGGGCAGTGTGGGGTAAAATTTGCAAAGTGTTTTGATTGACTATTATTTCCAACATACTGCAAGTTTGAAACCTGTTAGTGTTTTATGCATAGCCTACATGTATTTTGAAAATCTCCTTAAAAAGTTTAAGAACAAAAGAACCAGCAGAAGAGTCACAAGAGTCAAAAATAGGTTCTCTTTAAAAGAAAGACCCACCTCCCCCTTTGAAAATGTGTCCTTTTCAGTTACATTTCTAATGTCATTTTAAATTTTTATGAGCAATTTGAAGGTCGTCTCTAAGTAGCCACTAACACCCCTGTTTCGCTGTCTTAAATTTCCCTTCTTTGGCGATTCATTGTTGCTTCACTCCAGAATCCATGACCGAGTACAGTATTGTTTCACAATCTGAACAGTGACCCTACCATGAATTATCAGTGTCTTCCTGAAATCATCAAATCACAGTAAAACTATAGTGCCCTCAATCATTTGGAAAAGCATGGAGAATTTTAAATGTTAAAATAATGCATCTTCATTAAGATTAACCCAACAATATTTTGAGTAGTTTTCACGCTGTAAAGAGGAGTGGAGAGTTGCACAAAATATTTGCTCAAGAAAAATTCATGTCATAGGCCCTTTAATTGTTCGACAAAAATGGAAAGAGAATTGCTGTGCTACAAGAGCAACATTTATATTGATTTGGCTGAATTTATCTTCCTTTGACTGGACAGTGGAAAGCCACAGGGAGACAGCTCTTTGACATGGTGTGCAGGACGATTGGCCTGCGAGAGACTTGGTACTTTGGGCTCAGATTCATTGATCACAAAGGCTACATTAGCTGGCTGAAGATGGACAAGAAAGTAAGTGGCAAAAAAAGACTCAAATACTCCCCCCCCCAAAAAAGTGGAAAAATATCTCAAGATTTTATTCATTATTCCTAACTGCCCCTGCCCTTATAGCTGGGGTGCATCCTGTGTCCTTCAAAAACCTCCAGTCACCTCAAGGTACAGCCTCGGTCTTACATCCTCAGTTCCTCAGTGACTGAATGATATCGTGGACTAGTGCAGATGATGTGGAGCATAATCTAGGCTTGAATTTATGCATGACACAGTCAGCTGCACGTTTTTGCGGTACAGCCTCAATTCTTCAAAACCACTGATCAGAGGATTTGGGAGGACAGTAAGGGTTTAGTAGACCAGGATTTAGAAGAGAAATAAGGCCAGAGAAAACAAAAACATCTGAAATAGTGGCCAAGATGAATCTTCCTCAATCCTGTAAAATTCCCTCCAACCAGTCTTTTAGATTTTGAAGGATCTTGGACCAAAGGTTAGGTCTGGTCAGAAAACAATACATGCGCATGCAGCTGGAAGAAAAGGCACTTGAAAACTGGCTTGTTAAATCTTGGAATTGCACTTGAACTTGATATGATTATTTGTAGTACTGAAGACATGATTTGAATGCCAGTGAATGATATGAATTGGCATACATGAATAGAGGTCTATTTTCCCATGCTTTTTGATTGAACTGTGAAGTGCAGCAGAAATGACTCGGCTTTGGCAGTTAACCCCTTCGCGCGGCTAGAGCTGCTGTAAAAATTGAGATCCTCAGCCCGCTTTTCAGCCATTATTCTCGGCCCACGCTCGAGCGAACACAGTGAAAGAAGGCAGGCCCTGGCTCTTGTATATATGGTGATTGGCCTTTGTGTGTAGCCGAGAAATGAAAAGACCGAATTTGCATCATAATCACCAGCTTCACAATAATCCCCACTTTGAAAAGAGGCAATGGGAATGTGGAAGCGTGAGTAGAGCCGCATGCCACTAAACAATCAGCCTTTTCACTGTGTAATTCACAGCGTGCAGAGCACGCAGGGCCACAAACCTAGAATTTGCGGTTTGGCAGGTGGCCTTCGTGGCCAAGCGAGGCTGGAATTCTTGGAGTCGGCTTTCGGAAAGAAACTCCCGTTGTCAAGGGGTTAATTAGCATACGTGTAAGTTTAAGGAACAGTTAATGTGGAAAACAGACCAGAGTGTGGTGCATGCTTGCATATACATATTTGGACTTACTCTTTCAGGCTGTTTTGGGGAAAAGTGATCATTGCCAGTTAAAAACATTTTATCTTAAAATTGCGCATGTTGAAATTTGACCTTGTGAGAGATCAAATTCTATCGCTATCATGACATAGTGTTACTGCACTGCACTTTGTTGTGTCTTCTGCTGGTGAACGTTTGAGCTCACAGAACCAATAACCCGGCTTAAAGTTCAATGTAGGGAGTGGTTAAATAGCTCAGCTGACTGGGAAAAAGCCATTACGGAATAGTAAAATTGAGTACTCCATTAAAACCTTCCCTTGCAAAGATGCATTCTCAACACAGTTGTCCTATCAGTTAAAATTAGTCAAATGACGTGATATGTCTATGTACTGTACAGGGGAAGTGGAAGGAAGTTTGGACTATTTTTGACTGTTACAGCTTAAGGAGGGTTAACTTACATGTAAATATTGAAAACTGACTTCAAGGGTTGTGCATTCATGGGTACACATTTGACTTAAGGTCTGGTGTTCCCAGATCTGTGATTACTAGTGAAACTGGAAACGTGTTCGCTTTTTCCTTGGTTTAATTCCCCTGCAAAGTGCCTGACATTATGTTGCTGGTTACTACCTGTGAAGTTAAATGAATCTTAGAGTGTTTTGAAAGAAAAAACAGCAGACTCAAAAACAGTCTTTCAATTTCTAATCAGAGTGCTTGTGCAGTGTGCTTTCTCCTCAGAAAGGTTTAGGGAATTTTCCAGGACAAATTCTGGGTAGTAAGACCTGGTGAAAAACAAATCACGTACACTTCATTCTTGGTCAGGTATTGCGTATTTTGGTACTTGTCACAGCCCAAGCAAATTTAGCATGGAAATTTTTGCACTTCCGTCAACTTCTTTTAATATGCGAACTTCAAAAGTGAAATTTGTGATCAAAGGCTGTAAAATGAAGGCTGACACACACATGACGCTGTTGAGTCACTCCCCCATTGTCACCCCACCCACAGGTCCAGGAGCAGGGTGTGCCCAAGACTTCCCCCATGCCCTTCCTCTTTGCTGCCAAGTTCTACCCAGAAGAGGTCAGCGAGGAGCTCATCCAAGAGATCACCCAGCACCTCTTCTTCCTGCAGGTCAAGCAGCAGATCCTGAACGAGGAGATTTATTGTCCGCCAGAGGCTTCCGTACTCCTAGCTTCGTATGCTGTGCAAGCTAAGGTTAGATTTGTTTGGAAATGAAAACCAGGTTCATCAAAATTACTGTCATATCTTAAACACCAATACATGAAACATGGTGTGTTTTCCTTTATTTAGGCAAACATGTAGTTGCCTTAAATGTAAGTATAAGAATTCATAACGTCACTGTAATGGCAGTAACCTCCACAGTATGTAGGCAGTGTTCAACACATCGAAAAAATGGCTTCACAGCATAGACTAGTTTGAGCCTTAGTAGTATTTTGTCCTGTTAAGTTATAAATGTCAGTTTAATTGACTCATGAAAAGGAGCAATGGTTTTACAGCTTTAATTCGCTACAGTAATAGTCTAGAGTGATCGAGTTTCAGGGAGCGTGGTATGCAGACTGATGTGCTAAGAGTCCTGTGTCATCGACATGCATGAACAGATTGATGTTAAACTTTGCATAGATTTTTATAGTCAGGTTTTCAGATTTATGCCACAGTAAATTCTTCTCCTGGGTGGGATTCCGGTCAGACACCTTCATTACTTGGTGATTTGAGGGGTTTGTGAAATTGAACGCTTTTTGCATGCAAAAATTGAACATGAGTGTATATGAATAGATTTGGCAATGGGGCATCATATGATCCATCACTACAGTTATTTGAAAAGCTAGGTTTAAAATGGCAATTTCGTGTACAGGTTTCACACAGATGCAAGTTACATTTGTTACACAAGACCACACATACTGCCACTGCAGTTGTAGGGACCACACACATGTCAAACAGTTATTATGGGGACAAATAATAGCTTGGTCGTGAATTTCCCAACAGTTGAAATTTTCCCTCAACACTGGGCGGCCAGGCCACACCAGTTGACCTCTCTGGCACACATGTTCGCTTCTAAAGGAACCTCTGTTTTTGAATGCACTCCAACTCGTACAATACATGTAGTCTTAATCAATTTAAGGCAGGTTCATAGCTCTCTCAAATTTGACGAGATAATTTGATTTCCTCATAGTTACTGGAGAAACTTGATTGAGGTGAATCTGCATGAAACACATTTCTGTTTACTCACATTCACAGAAACCAAGAAACAACCAAATTTTGTCATTTGGCTCAGTGTCTGAAAGGATGGTAGAATTTATCATTGAATTAAGCTTACAGTAGAGCAATGCCACTGTCTTGTTTTGTGTTCAATGCAGTATGGTGACTACGAGCAGAACGTACACCAGCCAGGATTTCTAGCCAACGAAGAACTCCTGCCACAGCGAGTGGTAGAACAGTTTGATATGACAGCTGAAATGTGGGAGGAGAGAATTACTGCATGGTATGCCGAGCACCAAGGACTCATGAGGTAAATACAGGAGCAAAACAAGGAAACCGGTGATAGTAGTAATTAATAAACTTGTGAATGAGGCTATTGTGACTTTGAGGGTGACTTTGATGCACAGGGGTGGGAATAGGGATAAAAAGTATATTGTATGCAACTAAAGCAAAAATAGCTCCGTTTGTTGCGTATGAAATATCATTCTTCCAATGTTCTTACCGGTACTTTTTTTTACTTGTTTCTGCTTTTGTTTTGACAGAGATGAAGCGGAGATAGAATATCTGAAAATTGCACAAGATCTAGAAATGTACGGGGTCAACTATTTTGAGATTAAGGCAAGTTGATATTTTATCTTAACCTCATTGAAATTGGTGCAGATATGAAGTGTAATACTTCCATCTGAAATTTGCTCTGAACTTTGTTTTAAATAAGTAGTTATGAAAACTATTTTCTCGTTTAGAATGAAAAGGGAACCAACTTGTATCTGGGTGTAGATGCCATGGGGCTGAATGTGTACGAGATAGACAACAAGCTGAGCCCTAAGATATCATTCCCCTGGAGCGAGATAAGAAATGTGTCCTACAAAGACAAGAAGGTAAGAAATGGTGCACTGTTCAAGAACACGTAGTTGAAGCACGTACATTCAGAACTTTAACGAAGAACTTCTTGACATATTTCACAGCTCATAATTTGATACCTTTTCTCTTGCAGTTCACAATAAAGCCCATTGAGAAGAAATCGCCCGACTTCTGTTTTATTTCTCCTCGGCTTAGACTCAATAAATTGGTGAGTTTACTTGCCTTGTTTCAAAAGTTGCAGAACACTTGATAAGACTTGGAAAGGGGACTGACGTCAGGTGTGCGTAAGCATCATACCAAATTACAAATGTACAAATGTTTTGGCTCGGAACTGCACAAGTAGAAAAACATCAAAAAATTTGTGCAGTGCGTTTTATTCCGTAGACATGTCACTAAGCCAAAAGGGGAAAATCATAATTTAGCAAAAGCCAGCAGCTGATGATTTTTCTTGACTGCTCACAGAGGCACAGTCTATTTGAATCACAGTTAGTAAGTTTCTTCCTGGTTTGCTTGATGTATCACTTGTGATATTTTTGTGATTAGATACTGGATCTGTGTGTGGGGAACCATGAGCTGTTCATGCAGCGACGGCGGATGGATACCATGGAGGTGCAGCAGATGAAAGCACAGGCCAAGGAGGAGAAAGCCAAGAGACATGTAACTGATCCATCTTTTCATTCAGTTGGGAATGCCACAAAACTCAGCATGCTTGGAACATACTTTAGGAATACCACCTCAGCCCAAATTGTTGACCTGCAAAGCAGAAAAAAGTGTTCAGCAAATATCTTAGTAAAATGCGTGCAGTATGTCTGGGTTTGTCAGTTTGGGAAGAGTTTACATTTTCTCAGTATCCGAGTTCTGTTTCTACAAATGAAAATGGGTGTGGCATTTTGAACGGCAACTGGAAATTGTTGGATAGGGTTTTCTCTCAAAGCAATTATTCCTAAAGGATTTGATCAACCACAGGAAGCTATGAATCAGTAAGTTTGTGAAAGGATTTCTCTGTGATAAAGCGTTTGTCATTGTGATTGGCTTAGATTGAGAGACACAAATTGATGAGGGAGAGGGAATTGAGAGAGCAAGCAGAGCGGGACAAGGAGGACATGGAGAAACAGCTGGTGCACTTCAGGGATGAGGCAAGACTTGCCCATGATGCCCTGGTGAGATGCCGTTGTGTTTGTTACTCAGTCTCTTGTGAGTCAACCTCTGTTTTTCCCCATGCCTACCTCACCCCGGCAAAAGAGTTAAACCCCAGCAGTGCTTTGGTAGTCCACCCATTGACTGCCGCAAATTTGGGGGATGTGAAGGTGAACTTTATGCTATGACCAGGGATTTTTTCACTCGCTCAATGTGAAAAATGAGATACGATTCACATGAATTGAAAGATACAGCCACAGCGTTTGATTATCTACTCATTTCAGTAAATTGCCCTGGATAGTCACTTGGACATATTTCCTTATGAGCAGAACAGGGCACTGTCAGTTGAACTTACTGTATCACTGTTCTGGGCCCAATTTCATGGCTCTCCTTACCGCAAGCGAAAAATAAGCTAGTGTGGTTAGCGCAGATGGAAATCATATGCGCAGAATTCTGTGGTAAGCAGCCCCATGAAAGTGGGCCCAGGTTGATTATCAGTGGTCACTGCCAGGGTTAGAAAAGGAATTTCTTACATGCTTTTGAGAAAAGAAAAAAAAAGAAAGAAAAACTACCCAAATTGACTACTGTGCAACATGGGTGAATTAGTCTGACAACAATTACCTCCACTATTATGGAAGCATTCTCGCTCCTGTAATGACGTCTTCGATAGGGTAGGTGAAATTATGAGTACAAAACAAACCAAAGATTTATGTTTCTGAATGAGATTAATACTTACAGGTCACGTAAATTTGTTATTTTTCAGATGAGGTCGGAGGAGACAGCAGAACTTCTTGCTGAGAAAGCACAGGTTGCTGAGGAAGAAGCCATGTTGCTGGCCCAGAAGGCTAACCAAGCTGAGACTGAGATACAACGCATCAGGCTCCAGGCTATCAAGGTAACGTTGAAGGTTTTGAAGACTGTGGGACAAGCGTTTTGTGTTTTCGAAGAAAATGACCACTAGCGAGCATAAAGTGACCACTGGCCAAATTCTGTGAACACCTCATTTGATGCCTGGTCTACTGACGTAAACAACCTAATTTGACATCCATTGGGTCAAGACTGGGAAAAGAAGCATTTTGTAGATTTTAATAAAATAACAGCCAAGTGACCTTTTGTCCCCAGTCAGAGTGCGCCACATAGAAAGCTTTGGTCAGTTGTCCTTATGGCCAAGTTGGGTACACAACACTGGCTACTATAAGGAAAGAAAGTACGAATTTTGCTGAAAATATTCTCATACGCTGTTTGTTTGCCTCATCTGCAGACAGAAGAAGAAAGAAGAGTGATGGAGATTAAAAAACGTGATGCCGAAATGTTTGCATCGAGATTAGTTGAGGAGTCCGACAGAAGGTAGACATACTGTCACTGTTTTCTTTACTTTGCTGAATCCTTACCTAACTTTTGTGCGATTTGTCTTGATCTAACAAGAAATGAGCATATTGTAGAGTTTTTAGGATGATGTGTTAATTGATATACAATGTTGCGGAGGTTGGGGTCAGCAAGGCCAGCGCGTGCTAGCGGGAAATTGGCGTGCCACACATGCTGGCAGTTGCCGTACATATCTAGGAGCGAGTGGACATGCACGGTGCTATTGGCGAGAACCCCCAGCTTCTGAGGTCAGAAACCTTCATTTTTGTCCATTGTTGATAAACAGCAGCGCATACTTCAACCAAGAAGCTGATATATTTTATGTCCTTGTCACGTTATTATTGTCGGCCCTTTTGAGCCCGAAAACACACTACAGTATTATTTGGCTCAACATTCCAACTTTACTTATTCAATTATTGTCTCAAACACTTAAGGGTTTTTTAAAACCTGTTTCTGGAATCACAAATTTGGAAGAATTTAAGATTCATCCAATCCCCGTCAACATTTCTTTAGTTGGTACTGGACAGTGAAAGTAAAATATGACCCATGCTTTTTGTTGGGAATTGTTTAACTTGCCACGGGAATGCAGCTCGGCTAATCAGTGTTGACCCCTTGAAAAGTCCTTTAGCACCTAAACTTGTAAATGTGTTTCCTCACATTGTGGATGGAATCGTCATGCCCCAATATATAAAGCATGTGATTGAAGGTTTAATATTTTTTGTTGTTTCTCTAGGGCTATAGAAGCAGAGAGATTAAAGGAGCAGCTTGTTCGAGCCAGAGAGGCAGAGAAGAGTGCCAAGGAGAAACTCATCCAAGTCACCAAGCTGCCGTTACTGGACGTGAGTAACTAGAGCAGATTTAGTGGATTTATAGGCGGAGGAGATGCCAAAGCTGCCGTGGCACCAGACTCGCATTTGCATTCTTAAGCTTGATGGGTGCATATGTTTGGCAATTTTAACAGCTCCTCATTGGACGAAAAGGCATGTAGCGCACGCATTACCACCAGTGAAAGAGCGTTGTGCCACTGTAGTAAAGGCTTCTTATTCACAACTTCCAATTACTCTACAAGCAAGCAATTAGCCAAGCAAAAGAAGGGTACTGTCCCAAATGTTGTGCAGTATTAATGTTACAGTTTGGTGTGGCTGGTGCTCTGCAGCTTTTTGAAGTCGAGGCCCACTTGGCGTGAAATACTGTCTTCCTGCAGAGTTCTGTGATGAGACAACCTAGAAAGTATTACATAGCTATAACTCAACCCAAGTTACTCCAAAATCAAGTATTTCACTTAGTGCTGCTTTGGCATTTATAGGCCAGGGAGGTTCCCAAACTTTTTAAAATTCAACTGTGTACAGTACACAAATGGTACACAAGTAAAAAACATAACCCAAATCAAACTGCAGGTTGCTGCTGGACTGTGCAATGCTGGTTCCATTTTAAATACAGTGGAAGGCCGCTATAACAAACAAGACGAGGTCCACGCTAAATGTTTGGTACAGCAGTCGTGCGGTATAGCGGTGTTCGGTATGGCGGCGTTCCACTGTACAGTAAAGCTAGGTATGGGGTTTTGGTGGACTTGGAGTAGTTTTGATTTTATTCTGCTGCTACACACGCAAACACTGTGCAGTATTAAGGTAATAGGCAGGCCTTCAAAGCCTTGATAAATGGCAAAAAATACTGATCCAACACCTGATGCTGAATCTGCATGATGAAGACATTAGTACATGGCAGAGGCGGTGACCTGTATTGCCAACTGATAAAGAACTCTAGGGTTATTTTTACATAAAAGTATACCTCACTGTCGAGTTAACCAAAGGCCTGCCCACTGCATTGTTGGCCAATCTCATAGAAACCTTGTGGCAGGTGGTATTTTGACTGGACTCTACAGTACTTGCCTATTGCCATCACATTAATCTTGGAATCAACTTTTGTTCTTTCTGTGTTTTTTATTTCTTCCATAAGTTGTCATCGGCGCAGGTCATATCTAGTTCAGAGCTGGAGAGGTTGCACCTTGACGGAGACAATGGGGTGGACAATGAGACCCACTCCTTTGAACTGATGACAGATGGCGACGTGGAGAAACTTTCCAAAGAAATTGAAAAAGAGAGGTTGTTTTAACATCATCTGCTGTTCCCTTCTTTGACCTGACCCAACCCCAGTGTGGGGGGCACTTGAGCCAGGATTAGTGCTTTAAAAAGCCTGAGGTCACAAGTACAACTTTTATCACCCTACAATTCCCTGTAATATGCCTAGCACTGTGCTACTGTTCTTTACACTCTGAAATAAAGGTCAAGTTCGGGCAGCCTGTTCTTGACAGGGGTTTCTTGTTCTCGCACTCGAACGGTGGGAACATGACTCAAGAACACTGTTCACGGAACAGGATCACACACCACCTCCTCATCATGGTTTTACAGGAACACACAGAAAAACTCGTGAGATTTTGATTTTTGAACAGCTGCAAAGAGTAGAGAGATGGCTTCCAAAGCCATAAACAATGCAAAATTAACATTATTATTTTCCGTAACACAGAAATGAATGTTCCTGTTTATATAGAAATGAATTCAGCCCATCCAAACATTAACTCTTGAATAACGTACATGGATGCCGCCATTTTGCATGTTGCTTGTCACTAACTACCAGCGATAACCAGTTGTTTGTTCCCGGCATTCGAGCGGCTGACCCACGAACAACAAATTGAGCTGTTCGTGAACATACAGGAACAAGCCGCCCGAACTCAGCCGTAATAAACCAGATATTTGTCATACTTTTTCCAAGGCAGTCTGTAGATGCAACAAAACTGCTTTTTAATTTTTGCCAGCAACAGATAAATGAGAACTTGTACTTTCATTCTCCTTGGGACTTCTTTAAAGAACCTTCCAAATTTCCCTTCCAAATCTAAATCGGCCTTTCCTTGCTGCCCCTCGTCTTTGCCCAGAGTGGACTATTTGGAGAAGAGTAGGCATCTGCAGCTGCAGTTGAACGAGCTCAAGTCAGAGATTGAGGTGATGAAGGTGGAAGAGAAAGAGACGGAGCTGGACCGCATCCACAATGACCTCATAGACAGAGGAGAAACCAAGTACATCACGCTGTTCAGAGTAAGTAAAAAAAGTCTTCGAAATTCCTTAAACCTCCTATGCAAAGATGCATTCTTGATACAGTAGTCTTATCAGTTAAAATCAGTCAAATGACATATGATGTGTCTGTGTATAAATGGACAGGGAGAGATAGAAGGAATTTTTGACTGTTTTTGACGGTTATAGCAAAAGGAGGGTTTTGATAAGTCACTAAAACATGGAAAACGAGACAAGTTCTAAAAACTGCATTTATTTTATAGACACATGCTTTCATTGGTTGAAATTCAACAGTATCCTGATATAAGAAGACTGGCCTAAAAGATTGGAGGTTTAAAATGAGAAGTGAGAATGTCTTGTCCACGCAGGACATGGTATATTTTCTTTGGAAATACAGAATGACAATTTTTTGAAAGAAGAATTTCATATAACATGACAGTTGGAGCCAGTTTTATTGGCCGCACGTAAGTCAACTTGCCCAGTTCTTTGTGGCAGGGAAGATGAGTATTGGTACTGAAGTTGGATTTGTTGTGCTCAGAAGCTGAGCAACCAAAGGAAGTTGGGGAAAATTTATTTTTTCATAAATGTGAAGTACTTCTAGCAGTGTTTGTTCAACACCGCTGTGTTGTAATATTCTTTAAAAAATCAATCTCCGTCCTTTTTTTTTCACCACAGATCAAATCTGGCACAACAAAGGCAAGGGTGGCATTCTTTGAGGAACTCTAGGAAGCCGTCCCCAACAGGTTTGACAAATGCAGATATACATTGTATTTTATGAAAGTTTTGTAGGTTCATATTTTCTTAAAAGTTATTCAAACTGACTGCTAAAGAGCTGGAGGAAATGATTACTGCAGCAGGTCGCCCTTGATTCATTTGTTAGGTCTCAAGATCTTGCAACATGAATTAAAGGTTTGAGGTTGAAATCCTGCTGGAGGCCTTTGAGTCCTCTGTCCATGAGCAAGATGCTTCACCTCCATTGATTCTGTGCAAGTGGAAAACTGGAAGTCTCTTTTGATTTTGCTTGGAAGAATGCCTCGATGCTATGAATGAACTAAGAGAGGCAGTGGAAATGCTGAGGATTTGGGTTTGGAATAAGGTGGAGTTTCAGGGATTCTGGCTGAAAATGGCAGAGTGTAGCACACAAACCCAGAACCAAAAAAGCAAGCACTTCTCCATTTGTAAATGGAAAATTGCAGGATTCAAGCCGTGAAAGGAATTGATCTTAAAAAAAGTGCACCGTTGAACTTCTTTCCTTGAAAGGCCAATAGTGATATTGGCTGTTAGTGATGGATTCAGCTCTGTAATCACGCATGTCAAAGTACTTCTTGGACTGAGGTTACAATTAGATTGTACATGCCAGTACCTAGTTCGACTTCAGCAATGTGTAAATTTTCTTGCTGGTGCTTTTCACAAAATTCAGGTGCTTTTAGTAAGCTGTTAATATGTTTGAATTATATGACTGAGAAACGTATCTCCCTTTTTGTTGGTGTGCAAATATGACTACTTCCATAATGTCCATTCATCTTTTTTTTAGTGGGGGGGGCCCACTGGAAATTTGTAGGGAGGCACGTGCCCCCCATGGCGGATACTTACCAGAGAATTAGCCATCAGTGGCATTGTATTCACCAAGTTTTTTTGAACCAGTGTTTCGTGTCTACGTAAGCAAGCTTGATGTGCAGTACAAAGTCTTGCGTGCACAGTTATGTAGCCTACCAATACTCTGGCCAAGAGAAGGAAATCAGTTTTCTCTTTGCTCCTGCTATTATGTGAATTTTAGTTGATGGGTATGTCTTCCCAAAGTAATATTAAACCCTGGTCCCGTTTTCTGGGTGAAAATTGTAGTGTAATGAAAAAATGGCTTCAGACCTGTCAGTGGTCCTTCTAGGCCATGGTTTCGGGAAATATCTGACTGGAAGGAAATGGAACATGAAAAGATCTTTATTTTTGAAAGAAAAAATCCTGTTTGCATTTACTACTGGGCTATTTTTCCTTGACATGTGTTTGCAATAAAAAAATCTAATTTAGGGAAATGAAGATTATTCAAATCATGTTTGCCAAATATAACTTGTTTGATGGTCTGAAGGTTCCCCAAAGTAATGATGTTCAAAAAAGACGGAGACAATCTCATAAGTTTGGAAGTACTTCTTGCAGTTGCTTTATACTAAGTTTATGCAGTTTATTCATGTTTTATTTACAAAAAGACATATACATAGACTACGTGTAGTAAACCATATTTATGTACATGATTTTGCAAGGCATTTGAGCCTGGCATTGTGTATTTATTTTCATAGCGTTGCCTTGAACCCTTAACATTTTGGGACTTAAGGTCGTAAGCTAATTACAAAAAATTGGCAGAAATTTTCCAAGCTGTTAGAGCAAAATATGCTCTTTTAAATCAAGTAGGGATGTCGTTGAATGAAGACATGCTGGTATGTGCGTTAAGGGTCCAGGCGATGAAATTTTCTTAGACAAACTTTTTTGTGCAAGTTGGTACGCTGTTTCAGTGATTGAAAACTGATATTCTTTAGGGCTGAAGAGAGCACTTAAAATATTTGTTTAAGACAACCATATTATTCAGACAACAGAGGGCACTGCTACTGTGATGCCATTTGGGAAAGGCACTGCTCAGTGTACAGGTTTTCTGTTTGAATGTGAACCCAGACATTTGATCATTGAAAACTGAGAAACAGTAGCTTATTGGCGTAATGCCATGTGTGCAAACAAGAAGTTGCCAAGGAAATGGCAATTTATAGCCTCAAGAATAATGTAAAAATTCCAGCAGTTATTTTCTTGTTCATTTTGTTGTGCAAAAATCAATGCAACATTGAGGGTTTTTCCTCGAATGACATCACAGTGTTTCTGAAGAATATGAAAATTTGCATTAAAATAAAAACCAAAAAGTCACCAATAATGTATTCAACATTGCCAAACAAAAATTAACAACATAAGCTTAAATGAAACACAAAGGTTGCATTTGAAGGAAAAAACTTGGATCACATAGACCCTGTAACATTGATAAATACATGTAGTAGGAGAACTAGGCCAAAGATGTTGGTATGGCTGACCATGTGCCTTAGACACAGCCTAGAGATGGCTTCCAGAGGTTTTTTCATACTGTAAGGGTTGGAGATTGCAATTTCGCACTAATGATGGAAATATTTTCAGTAGCCATCTGCTGTCCTCATATCTGGCTTTCTTTTATTTGATTCAAACGTCGTTTACTCAAAGGAAATTACAGTTTGTGGATTTCCCAGGTAATCTCTCTTTAGTATTTCCTTGGAATTCCTCCCCCCCCCCAAAAAAAAGATAAAGTTGAGGTTTATTAAAGAAAGAAGTTGCACATACGAAACCAGTTGTAAGGAAACTGCCTGGATTGTTTTGTTGGAATGTTTATGGTGTTTGTTGTATAAAGAATGGGTACCTTTACCAATAACTGGCAGTCTCGTAGCGACATTTCAGCATGCCTTTGTGCTTTGGTAATATGACTGAAAATATGTGAAAGAAAGTACAAAGGGGTAAAATGCTGAGTAGCTGTTCCTCATGCTAAATGCACGGTAATAGCTGACATCTTGTATTTAGCATTGCCATTGGATTTTGTTATCTACGTGTAGTTTGAATTATTTGAGTTGAGTAAATTGTGTTGAGTTAGTGTCATGGAAGTGACTTAAAAAGCACTGGATTTTTCAACTTCTTTCTTGCCAACTAAAATTGTATAAATACCTTATTCGTAGAAAGTATTCAAATGGAAAAATGCTGTCATATTCAATATCGGTAACAGGTCAATTGTCACTTTCAAGAAATTTGATATATGTCAGTAGAAAATTCATGCACTTCACATATGAATATGCTGGTATGTTCATTTTGATTTGCAAGTAGTTGAAAAGCTAAATTTATTTTCATAGCAATACTTTGTCATTGCTTTTGAATTGAATTTCACCTACTTTTGTTGTAATTTTCCACAATTTTTGAAGTGACATAATGTTGCTTTGACAGTGCATAAACTGTTTAGTATGGTACTAATAATAAGACAAAGTTTGTAATAAAAACTAAATTTATATTTATGATACAATTTTCGTTGTCGTGCTTGCTATTTGTTTGACTTTGGTACCCCCCGAGACACACAAAGACACTCAAGCAAACCTTAGCATCATCATGTAAAAATGACGGCAGGAAAAAGGTGGAGTACATGTCTAGGAAAATAGAAGTCGGTAAAGAATTCCTGAGATTCCAATCAATCACCAACACAAAGGCAGGGGGTTCTCTCCGCCCCAAATCATGTGTCAATTGTAACCCTTTAATGAATAAATGGGGCAGTTCACTGAAGAAACGTGTAAGGAAAAGAAATGTAAAGCCGCGTAGACATGTAGCTTTAATGTATATCAGTTGGTCTAGAAGAAAACCACTGTAATCAATACTGGAAACCTTAGTTACATATATAAGATTTGCATGTGCCTCTTGTCTAAGAAGTTCTGGAATTGCTCTAGTATCACCCATCCAAAAAACCAACTTAAATGAGTATTGGCAGAAATGACAACTACTCTACATCAATTTGCAATATTGATTAAAGGGCAAAGGAATTATCCTTTTTCTGTGAAACAAACTCTTTACAAAATTTGCACCCATTTACAAGTAACATAGTGAAATCTGAGAAACTTATGTACCTGTGATAAACCTTGCATAAAAAAATCCTACAATCATCTATAAAAGGTACTTACTTTAAATATCTACGCTCAGCCATGAGGGAAGGCACACAGATAATTGGATAATTAGGTACTTTTATCTGGGATACCAGGTTGGAACAAATTTAGTAACTTAATGAGAATCAGGCTGAGTCTTGGTGTCCCATTTATCAAGACATTCCCATTCAGCCACCCCAAGTTGAACAGTTCAGGCACTGGCGTCTTCACTATCAAGTAAATAAGTCGACACTAATCTTGAAAAGTCGTATAAGTCATGCCACTGGGATAGGTTAAGTGTATGCTACCTGTGCTGGTTGTGTGTGCACAACTGCCAGAATCTGGGAAGGTTTCTGCAACTTCTGATGGGCCACTGAGCTTTGATGATGAGTGTCGGTAATGTACATTTCTTGTGGGTTATCTTGCTTTTCCTGTTCTGCTCCCTTTGTTCCAAGGATATTTTCCAACGTTATGCAACCTGAACGGAACAATCTGCGGTACGCAATGATGGACGTCACAGTGTTACCCTACTTGCTAACCCAATTCATTGTTTTAGGGGAACTTTCCCACGGTTCTGACCGGTCCAAGTATTTTTAGACACAGAATTTTCGTTTCTATTGTTTGGGAGATTAATCAAATAGGATATCGCAGGTTGTTTGGACCTGAGATAAAATCTGCTGATTAGCAGAATTACAACTGAAATGAACCCTCAAAGATTTGACCAATGGGGATGTATATGCAAATCAACTTTGAGGAAGGCGTCACATCTCCACCTATCACATGAGGGCGCCGTACACTTTTCCCAGCATTGCTGAATGTAGTGTGTGACGTGCATCATGCATGAAGTACTGCTATGTGTGTTCGTGTTCCTCGGGCCACATGCCAACATGGTGGCACCGGTAAATTACTGAATTGGATATCCAGGACACATTGTTAAGTAGTGAATGATTATACTTACCGGACTTCTGGGGTGACATTTCGTCAGAAATAAGCTGTTTTTTCGTCCACCGCGTTGGGCATGGCAGCACGAGTGTGGCACGGATCTCACTCACTCCCGATCCATCCTTAGCCACACATACCTGTAGGATACGCAATTTCGTGTCGGCGTGCTGAACATTTTCGGCGCACCCACTTATCATTGTGGGCGCAATTTCTTTTGCAAACAGAGATGACCCTTAGCCTTTCCGTTTTCTTAGAGCCATTTATTGAATGATTTCACTCACGTTGTTCTGGTATTTCTTCTGCAAACACTATGAATGCACAATTGAGTTTTTCATTTTCAGGTCAACTCGCCTCCTGGCCGACTCTCCCCCTGACCTACTCACCCCCTGGCCGACTCGCCCCCTGACCGACTCGCCCCCTAGGAACGTCAAGCAAATAATGCTGGCCCAATGTATTAAAAAAAAACAATGGTTCTAACCAACGAAGCAACACGAATGACTCACGGACGGTAATGGATATTTGGACATCACCACTAATCACTTATTTATTCAAACGCTTCCTACGTCCACTGTCTGATTAGGTTTTTTCATGGAGGTAGAATCAACCTCCATGGTTATTTGTACATCCATCATACCCTCAGGATCAACAACTGTGTCTTCTTGTAGTGACCCGATATCCAATTACTAGTTAGTTATAGTGTTCTGTTGCTCATTCACTCGACTGGGACCTCACATATACTGCGAAAATTGATTTAGGTTCTTGGATATACGCTTTTTGTGTGACGTATAAAGTCATAGTTGTACATTGTACACTAATGTCAATTTTTAACGTCCCATTATTAATTTTTTTTATTTGCGTAATTTTTATTCCTTTTTTGGAATTGAATATCTTTGAGAGTGCTCTTAATTTGTTTACAAGTAACGGGCACCAGATGGCATGACTATTTTTCCATGACGTCATGACACCGACAGTGCATGCTTGGATATAATTCAATATGGCCGATCAACAATGTGATCCTTGATGACTGTACTCGCCGAATAAATCAGTATTTAGTGTTAATTGTGAACTAATAATTGCATCCTGTGAAGTTATCGGAACCTGAAAGTGTGTAGCGACCGTTACACCCTTTGTCATAAATTATGTCTCCTTAACACTTCCGTAGGTTTGCGTCGCCGGGCATTATGCCTAATATGTACCGTTTTTTATCCGAAATAGTCCGCAGAGTTAATTAATATGGTAGAGTGTTGGTGTTGTGGCGCACAAAATCCCATAGACAATACACAGGAAATGCTGCGCCATGGCCCATACACACGATAATACTGAATTAGTTTTACCAATATGAAAAAAAAAGTTGTTACTCTCCAAATTCCACAGAAAGGGAATATCCACCAAGCTTTAAACAAACTCAACTTTGAGTGCCCGTTGCAAACCCCAGAACCTATTTTTAAGGGCAGCAATCACCGATTCCATCTCTGACTGATTGTATTTTTTATTAAATGGTGAATGGGCCGGCCATACGTGCTTGGCAAACTTAGGGGGCAAGTTGGCTAGGGTGGCGAGTCGGTCAGGAGGTGAATTGGTCAGGGGGCGAGTCGGTAAGGGGGCAAGTCGGTCAGGGGGCGAGTTGGCTAGGGGGCGAGTTGGCTAGGGGGCAA
>NW_019091419.1:550130-563254 GCF_001949145.1 Acanthaster planci
AGGGGGCGAGTTGGCTAGGGGGCGAGTTGGCTAGGGGGCAAGTTGGCTAGGGGGCGAGTCGGTCAGGGGGCGAGTTGGTAAGGGGCGAGCTGGTGAGGGCGAGTCGGCCAGGGGGCGAGTTGACCTACAATCGGTCCAACGTCTGCCCTTCTCCCACAGACCCCACAGAAAATGAGCCTTTTTCACCATAGGATCTAGATGATGTTTAACACGGCACGATCAGGGTTCTATTTTAGTTGTGGACCCCATGCACAGAAATGCCAAGAGTTCTCTGTATGGTAGCTTACATGTCTTTGTACTTTGTATCATGTTTGTACTATAGAAGAAAAAAATTGCCAAAATCATGCCCGTTTCCAGAAAAGGTGCATATGTTTCCTGATCAGAGTCCAAGAGTCACGCAGTTCACATGTGTACTTGCGAAGACGAGGCCCAACCATATGATTGACTACGGCTGCAACTGATAAACAGGACATGGAAATTGGCTGCAGCCGCTTTCCGTACATGTGTGTGTAATTCTTAGCCACGACTGGGCTGAATGGTTGAAATGGCAGTTGGCTGCGGTGCGCTGGGGTGACACTGACTAATCACAGGGCTCCTCATTACTTAAGCTCAAATGGCAGGAACGACAAGGAACAGCTGTTGGGTACCAGTGCACGTGAGTGCACTGTCGCACAATGATCACTTTCTGTTGAGGCCACACGTGGATGCAGACAGGCAGTGATTTGTGTACGCATCCATGTGCGGCCTCAACAGAAAAGTGTTCACAGTGCGCCAGCGCGCTCACTTGTGTTGGTATCCAACGGCTGTTGCTTGTTTTTCCTGCCATTTGGGTATAAATAATGAGGAGCCGTGTGATTGGTCAGTGTGACCCCTAGTGTGCCGCAGCCGACTGCCATTTCTACCAGTGCGGCTAAGAATTACATTCACTCATATAGAAAGCGGCTGCAGCCAATTTCCATGTCTTGTGTATTGATCGCAGCCATAGTCAACCATTTGGTCATGGCTCGTCTTCGCAAGTACACATGTGAACCGCATGACTCTCGGACACTGATTGGGAAATAGTTGCACTTTATTGTGGAAAACGACATAGTTTTGGCCCATTTTTTTCTTGGTACTCAGAACAACGGTAAATCTTTGGAGAAATGGAGCAGCATTCCTATAGGTACACAACTAGAATTCCTGTTCGTGCTGTGTTAAACGTCATGTAGAGCCAGTGGTGAAAAAGGCTCATTTTCTGTGGGGTTCGTTGGAGCAAAGCAGACGTCGGACCCCACAGTTCTGGGGGTACAAGTGGACCACATTCTCTTTTTCATGGGTGCACCAGGCCTACCAATATACAACTCCTGGATCTTGAATGAAGCAGATAAAAATATCCAGAACTGATGTGGGAAAACTTCATGCAGCAAATCCATCCCAAAGAGAACTTTCGAGTAGCAAGGCTGTATTTGCAAAGATTTGCATTGTAAGACAACGAAACAGTTGATGAGTTCCTGTCCCATCTCAAATTACACGCAAAGAAATGCAACTTCACAAATGACGGTGAGCTCCAGGATCGTGTTACTGAGCAGTTCATCGCAGAGGCAAGACACAGCGACTTACAGGAAGAACTCCTGGTCAAAGAAAAAAAAACGTCACACTGCAGCATACTGTTGAGTTAGGCCGTACTCATGAGGCATCGATTGGTCACATGCGACAGCTGGCCCAAGTTCAACCATCTGACCTCACTGTGGATGCTGTCAGATCCAGACGTCAATGCCATAACAGTGGAGGCACTCACCCCTTCACACCGAGAGAGCGCTGTCCAGCGTACAACACTACATGTCACAAATGTGGCAAAAAGAACCACTGGCAATCCGCCTGTAGATTTGGTTCAAGTAACATCGGTCAATGCAGCCATTCCAAATCCAAAGCATGAGCTAGATCAGCTCAACGCTGACAGACACGCTCCAGTTCCAGATCGAGGACAAAATCTAGCCGTGATGTCCACTCTATCTGCAATCCAGACCATGTGAGTGACCTCGAGGACCAGCTTGATGAAATAGTCATCAGTCCAGTTGCCATGTCTGACCCCAGCACCTCAGACCATCGTGACTCTGACACGTGATATACTGTCTGTGTAGGCGTATACCTACATAGATGTGAAGGGAGACAGAAAAACACTTGTTGAGCTGCGAGTTAACTACTTCCTGACAGGGACTCCGGAATCGGAGACGTATGCTTTATATGCGTGGCCGGGGTCTCCGAACTCAGGCAAAGGAAACAGGGCCCTGTAACTAAAGACCGTACTCCGAACAAAAGACCAGGCTGCTGGACATTATCGGCATTTTTCACTGTCAAAAGAGGTGATAATCCAGCCTTGTTTTGAAAACTTATACCAGGGTATGGGGTGAATTACCACCGGGGACAAAAGCGCTCCACCACCGCAGCGATGAGTCACACAGCACCGCTGCACGCTTATCTGGCCCCTATTGAAAAGAGGTCAGCAGTGCACTGAGCCAGGCTCGTGAACAAAAGAAAGTTACATAACACCGCACAATCTGGGCTCTTTTTACAAGGCTGCAGGCCTGGCTGAAATACTCGGGCGTCAATGAAGGTCACCTGTCAGCTTAGAGTAGTACCTAAAGATGAATTTTTGAAGAATTTTGAAAACGGAAGAAATGATAATTATGCCGGCCCAGCATCATCAACATTGAAAAATGCCCCGGCACGTAGTTGTTAAAGTCGACACAGGTGCACATGGCAACACCTTGCTTCTTCGCATGTACCGTTGCACGTATCCAGATAGACTCACTGGTGACAGTTTCCCAAAGTCAGTTTGCATCCAACCAACACACCGTATTGTGCACCTATAATTACATGAAGATCAACCAGCGTGGGTAGACAACACTCACCTGCCAGTATGACTAGAGTGGATGGAATGAGGCAGAATTCTTCATCGTAGAGTCTGAAGGCCCAGCAATACTGTGACTGCCCACATAACAACAACTTAAGCTCGTGACCCTGCACTGTGCAATTACCACCCTACATTGTCCCCCTATCAACTCAACTGAGGAGCCACTGCAGCAGTATCCTGATCAGTTTGAGAGAATTGGCAATTTTCGAGACGCATATCATGTTGTTCCCAAAGATAGAGTCCAACCCACTATTGCAAATGTCTCATAAAGCTGAAAGATGAGCTAAAAACAGAGTTAAACAACATGGAACTGCCACTGAGCAGTCTCACAGTCCCCAGGCGTGAAAATGGCTAATTCAGAATTTGCCTTGAACCCAAGGACTTGAACAAAGTGATTAAAGATGCCATTGCAAGACTCCCGCCATAGAAGAAATTACCCATAAGTTCTCAGGTGCACATTTCTTCTGTAAACTAGATGCAAAAAATAGTTACTGGTCAATGCGACTTGATGACGAAAGTTCCCTACTTGCAACTTTCAACAGTCCTTTGGGCATTATCGTTACCTGAGATTACCTTTGGGCTAGTGATGAGCCAAGTGGTGTTCCAGATGCACATGGACCAGTTTCTTGAGTCATGCCCCGGCACAGTCAGCGTTGCAGATGACATTGAGGTATTTGGTGCAACAGAGTATGAGCACGATTACAATCTCCATCATTTGATGAAGGCAGCTTGCCAGTTAGGGTTGATGTTCAACAGCGCGAAATGTGCAATCAAACCTCTGAACATCAAGTTTTTCGGCATGGTTTGCATCCCGACCCTGACAAGGTTGCAGCCATCAAACAGATGAGACTCCCTCAAGACAAGACAATGCTCCAAGAATTCCTTAGCATGGTAACCTATGTCAGTCTCTTCATTCCCCACTTCTCACACAGCAACACAGGAACACACAGCTGACCTCAGAGGGTTACTGAAAAAAGATATCGATTTTGTCCAGTCTCCTTCACACCAAATGGCATTTGAGAAGGTCAAAGATGTCAACTGTACCGAAACAATATTTACCTGCTTCGATCCCTCAAAAGAAACCACAATCCAGGTCGATGCATCAAGCAGAGGTGAAGGAGCAGCCCTGACTCAAGATGGCACGGCAATCGCCTTTGCATCAGAATCCCTGAGCAAGACACAACAGATAATATGCCAACATAAAGCGTGAACTCCTTGCGGTAGTGTTTGTATTAGAACGATTCCACACCTATGTCTACGACAATGGTTTCATTGTTGAGAGTGACCACAAACCCTTGGAGATGATTCAGCGGAAATCACTTAAAGTCGGCTCCTCCAAGACTTCAACGTATGCTCCTTCATCTTCAACCCAATGACGTCAAGTTCATTTACTGTCCCGGTAAACAGATGTTACTGCCAGACACCCTGTCCCGTGTCCCAGACACATATGACGACCATATCGACCTTGATCTACATGTGACATTTGTCAGATTCATGCAACCCAGACTGCATACGCTGCAACAACACACGCTGCCTCAAACACAACCCTCACGAAGCTGAAGGAAGTCGTCATTTGTGGATGGCCAGAATGATGGCAAAACTTACCCATAGCTCTCCATCCCTTTTGGCCTTTCCGAGATAAGCTAGCTCTAGCAGATGGGCTAATTCATTGTTATCCCTGCTACACAGCAGTAGCATGCTCTCTTCCAGCTACGTGAAGGCCACCAAGGCAGCGAAAAGACAAAAGCTACGAGCAAATGACTGTGTCCACTAGATTGGCATAACAAGCGACATCAAATCATTGGTCAAGAACTGTCAAACTTGTCAGCACTTCCAAAGAGCACAACCTCAGGAAACTCTACTTCAACACACTATCCCTACACGACCATGGCAAGTTGAAAGTACTTGTTCTCCTTCGAAGGTGAGAATTCCTCATCATGGCTGACTGCTATTCAAAGTTCCCATTCCTCAGAAAGTTTTCAGTCCCTTGCACCAGCTCAGCAGTCATAACAGCCAAAAGCATATCTTCGCTGAAAATGGCATTCCAGAACGAGTCCTCAGTGACAATGCATGACACTACGATTCTTCTGAATACGGACATTTCTCTGAAACCCGGGGCTTTGACCACATCACTTCTTCACCCCACTATCCCCCGTCCAACGGTTTCATCGAGAGAGCCATACAAACTATGAAGGAGACACTGATGAAAGCCCGATCCAGCGGTGGTGACATGCACATGGTATTGCTCTGCATCCGTAGAACTCCAGTTGATCTTAAGATCCCTAGCCCGGCACAACTCCTGTACAACAGAAGAGTTTGTGGCAATCTACCGCGAGGATCAAAAATACCTTAACCTCCTGAGATGAAATTTGAGACCGTCTCCACCAGCGCCAAGTGAGCCAGAAACAGTACCACGACAGACGTGCCACCGACCTCCCACCTTAAGACTGGCCAA
Organism: Acanthaster planci; assembly: GCF_001949145.1. Next base: position 555,479 of record NW_019091419.1, read on the forward strand.
ACAGTCTTCACCCGTGACCCGATATCCGGCTGGTGGACACCAGCAACCATAAAGGAAAAATGCACTGAGCCCCGATCGTGCATAGTGCATACTCCCAATGGCAGCTTTCTACGTCACAACCGTAAACACATCCATGACTTAGAGCCAGTCAAGAAGACAGTGACCTTTGATCTTGACCCCCCTAACCATCAAGTACTACCATCCGATTTACCAGCTGCAAATTCAGCAATGACAATGCAGACACTTACTGTCCAGGTGATCCAAGAGCAACCCTACAAGACTCGCTGTGGACGACTTGTGTGAAAGCCGGACAGACTGTCATTGTGAACACGAATATCTTCTTCAGACTCTCCTTCAACTGCTGTCCCTCAAATTCTTCATCAATTCCCTGGCAAAACCCTTTGGTTTAAACCCATTTGACTTTAATTCACCGTTTATCAGCCGAAAATCCAATTAAAAAAAAGAAGAAAAAGGAAAACAAAACTTTCCAGTTTGGGCAGAATTTTGGCACAATTTTGTTTGTTTTTAGAAGTCAAGATTTTTTTGTATTCTTTCACTTTCATTATTTCCAGATTTTTTTTCACCAGAAAGATCCGAAAAGTTCCTCAGTTATTTATAAGCTCTTCCGTAGACAAGACAGTAGATTTTGTTTTGTTCTCCTAATTTCTAAACTTTCCAGGAAGCCACTTCATTTTTTTCTTTTCAAGTGCAACTAATTTTTTTCTTTGACAAGAATAGATGCAAATTGATCCATCAGCATCGTTTATTTAACCAACTCATTTTCTTTCCAAAGAGAACCGTTTAAAGTTTGAAAGTCATTTTGTTCAAAGTTACTTTTTTTCTAAAAAGGGGGATGTTACGTCTCCACCTGTCACATGACGGTGCTGTACACTTGTGTGTGTTCCCATTTCTCAGGCCACGTTCTAGTAACAAAGGGTTTGGTCAACCTTGTGAGTGACCAATCGTATTCTTGATGGAAACATCCATCAAGAGATTCTGAGGGCATTTAAGAGCCAATGCCAGGGTCAGAATTTAGTCTGCGCCCATACCACCGCAGACCACTGGTCAACAGCCCAACATTTCAAGTTGACACAGTAGCCATATTGGGTGAGTTACTGTCCTTAAAATATTTTCTTGTTATAATCTACCTGTGTGTAACTTTATTTTGAGTTTTACTTCGGTGACTTAGTATTATGAACTGTTCATATGTTACAGTACTTCTAATGTTGTTGGAATTGTATTGCTTGCTTGTTTTTATGACCAATTCCAATCATTGCATTCATCGCAAGTTATTTTACAGAGTACTTTTCTCTTGTTCTGATAATCCCTTTGTTTTGCATACTCGATTCAACAGTGCAGTAGTTTGTGATTGATGATGACATTTGGACACCCTGTATGGATAAATTTCTGTTCTATTAGATAGCTTAAGTGGCATCTGTTTGTGTCGAGGCAGATGAAGCCAGTTGTAGGAGAGAAGCCTAACATATCCAGGTTAGCTTCTGAATTATGTTGTGTATTTATATTACAAGCAGTATCACGCTCTGACTTTTGGAAGTGTTTTACAATATGTTGTATGTCAGATCTCAAAGTTAGTACATACCGACAAACAAAGAGTTTTTACTTTGTGTGCACTAAGTCATTTTATGATTTGTTATGTGAAGACTGCCACCCTAGATGTTTTGGTTTGAAGACACAGACTGCCTACCCAAGAAAGTGCTATGTAATTGGTCAAACCAAGAGGTTTGGAGATAAAAACTGAACACAAATTTGGCCTGGTGTTTAGCAAGCTCCTCTTCTAAGACGGGATCCATGGAAGGAAATGCATCCTATAGCTCAGAAACATTCCTTTTAAAGTTGGTACTGCAGCCGCACATGATCTTGTATGGTTTCCACTGTCTTTTGATGAATTGAGGCTGAAGACTTTCAAGAAGGCATTTGCATCAAGGCCGCCTATACTCTATAGTAAGTCAAAGGTGAAAGTCTCTGGTGGTTATGCATTTAAAGAGGATCTCCGAAAGATGCAGAGATTCCAACATGATCCCTCCAGGCATTTGACTCCATGGTCCCATCCAGTCACAAGTACTGTTCCATTGTACACAAAGCCAGCCTTGCTCTACTCCACCACAGCATTAGTACCACCAGATCTATCTTGCATCACTGGTTAAGCAGATTTCCACTAACAAAGACAAGTGAGCCTTCTCCACAGACAAGATGACAATTCTTTTGTAGGGCATGAACTTTACCTGACATCATCTAATGCACTGAACCCACCCCCACTATTTTGACAAGTCTACAGCCAATGACATCAGTTTGTAAATCGGCAATAGAAGCAAGCCAAGCACCCCTCAAGACAAGACCGGTTAGTCATCACATCACTGTGCCAAGACAACTCCATCCACATTCTCCAAGCAAACAAAGGCAATGCTACAACTGTTATTGACAAGGCCAATATGACCGCAAGGTAGCTGTCATCCTCAACTCGGACTGCTATCGTGTACTCTGAAAAGACCCTACACGTTCCATTGAGAGGAACGTGCAACACGAGCTTCTCACCCTCCAGCATTCCAGTAACATCTTTAGCCCTTGTACAAACAGCTCCAGCCATTCAACTCCAAGTGCCCAAAGTTCTTTGGTCAACCCAACATCCATGTTGATTCTGACAGACACATGGAAGAATTTGAGCAGAACGGCATCGTCGCAGCAGACCACACACCCAAGGTTTGACTCTGGTACATAGATGACACCTTTGTCATTTGGCACCATGGGCAGAACAAACTCTAACTCTTCTTGGAACACTTCAACAGGCATCAAAGCAGCATCCAGTTCACCATGGAACACAAAACAGATGGCAACATCTCATTCCTTGACGAGAACAGGATGGCAGTCTTACCCACATTGTCTACCAGAAACCCACCTATACCCATAGATATCTCCTCAGTGCTTCCTTCCATCACTCCAAGATCAAGACTTCTGTCAACTGGATCTTTGTTCTGAGAGCGTACCATATATGCAATTAGAAACATCTCACCCAAGAACTCCATTACATCACCACAGCACAGCATCCAAATGGATACAAGTAAAGCCAAATCGAGACGCAAGACCCCAGATGCACCTCCTGTTGAAGGGTCACCTACACCAAAAGACAATGCGCTAGGGCAACTAGTTCTGTTACTCTCCCCTACCTAGGCAGTACCTCCAATGACATCCAGTGCATCCTCCATGAGCATTGAATTCCAGTGTACCATACAGACTCTTGATGATCCAGAATCTGCTGACCTCGCACATAGACCGGCAAAACCCTCCGCGCTAGGCCAGAAGTATACAAGATCCCCTGCCAGTGTGGTAAAGTGTACATTGGCAAGATTCGCAGGGAGCTCCCTACTAGACACAATGCAAAGCCAATGGAAGGAAATGAGAATTTTAGAAGTCATCCATCATAAAGCACCCCCACACCAAAGACCACCTGATCAACTGGAGCCAAGCTGAACGCAGGAACACTGGTACCCGCACAATGGCGGCAGAAGACTTTTCAAAGTGGAGGGGGGTAGTTGTGAGACCATCTGGTATCAGCCATTAATTCACTGATCCATCAAACTCCACCCATTATGGGACTTGCACAGAGGGGGGGATGCCTCCCCAGTCAAAAACTGAGGGGGAGGAGGAGGAGCATCTTCCACATCAAGGAGGCCCTCGAAAGCCTCAAGCACAAGACAGTTCCCCTAGACATCTGTTTCAACATCAGCATCATCTAGTGCACCATCCTCAAATCCCTGACTAATGGGTCTCCTATACCCTAGGGAATCTTTTTTTGAGCTATTGGTCTCTTATACCCTTGGCAACCTTCCCCTGTGCTCCATTCGTTCGAACAGACATGCCATGCTGATCATCTAGCATCCGATGTTCTGCTTAATACCCTTGGGCTGGATCCAGAGTTACTCTCCTCTTACCACCTTCAAACACTATATACATGTAACTGCTCCACCCTGACAACAGACATACTGATTTCAGCTGTGTAAGCGTAGTTTAGCCCAAGTTCCTCCAGTGGTTTCATCCACACATAATAAAGAAAAACAGCCGAAGGTCAGAACTTCATTTTCCACTCTCCTTTAATAACGTGATGAACTGTAAAGAAGAAACAATACAGGTGAAATAGCGTTACGGTACCGAGCTCTGGTCACGCACACTTGCATCCATAAAACCAGATTGTCCCAAGCCCAGGATTCCCTCCGCTCCCAAAAATCTTGCCCGATCTGCAAACACGTTGGACAGAGTAATTCCAACCACTTCCTGAGCGAGTGACTGAGCACGATTGGTGTTTCATCTTGAAGGCACGTCAGTTTGCAAACATCATTGACGCCGGTCCAGATGACGAGCCCCACATCCTACATGAAGATGAGATTGGTGATACCAGCCACAACACAGACACCCACTCCTCCTACTGGGTCCAGACAAGACAATCCCCGTACTTGGACACCTGTGGACACCACGCCATCCGTGTCCTCATTGATACTGGTGCCACAGGAAACATGATAAGTGCAGCTGCTGCAAAGCGTATCAGGGCCCCCGTCAAAGAGAGCTCCCAATCGGCCCACCAAGCAGACTGTTCTTCCCCACTCACGGGGACGGGCGAGACGTGAATCACCCTCTCCTGCAATGGGCTCGAGTTCCTGTTCGAGGCCCATGTGGTCAGTCACCTCTATGTTGACGCACTTGGTGGCATGCCCTTCATGGCGTCTGGCCAGGAGAGTTCATTGAACTGCAACTCGCAAAAGACATTTCAGTACCAGACACCACTTTTGCCCTCAAACCTCGACCTTACACCCCTTGTGCCAACGTGACCCGCCCCGCCCCCACCTGGCCAACCCCTGACATAATTGACAGCGTGACTGGCAGAATCCGCATCCCTAACCTGACTGCAGAGCCACAGGTGCTGAAACGCCATGAACACTTGTCAAGTCTGCTCTGTGTTCCTGCCCACCCAAAAGGAAGATGCAACACACAAGCATGACTCCTACCATGGCAGTCCAGCAAAGAATTTGCCCCATTCATCCCCACACTCCGACAAAGTCTTCTTCGACCCTGACAATAGCCTTCCAGTCCCTCAACCTTGAGTTTGATGACGTTTTCAACCCAGACTTCAGTGGCTACAATGGTTATGCTGGACGGTCTGAAGCCATTGTCAACATGGGCCTGTTCAGTCCCCTCAACGCAAGGGCTGACTACCACAGTACTCTAAAGACAAACTTCAGGAGTTACAGCAGAAGTTTGATCAACTTGAAAAACAAGGTGTTTTCACGCATCCAGAAGACCTAGGCATCACTGTTGAGTACCTCAACCCCTGCTCCCTTGTCAAGAAGCCAAATGGTGAACTTTGATTAGTCACGGCCTTCGCCGATGTTGGCCGCCACAGCAAACCACAGCCAGCTCTCATGCGTGATGTCAATTCTACCTTACGCCAGATTGCGCAGTGGAAACAGATTATCACCACTGACCTCACCAGTGCTTTCTTTCAGATCCCCCTGTCCCACAACTCCATGAAGTATTGTGGGGTAGCCACCCCTTTCCTCGGTGTCCGAGTGTCTACCGGGTCAGCCATGGGTATACCGGGGTCGGAACTCGTGTGCGGTGTCCTCGGTGACCTGCTGAAGGAGGGCATAGTGGCCAAGATTGCAGATGACTGCGGTAGAAACACTCATAGCGAACTATTACACAACTGGAGGTGAGTTCTACGAACCCTGTACACATGTTAGCTGCGTCAGTCCGCCAAAAAGACCATCATTTGCCCCAAAACAGCCACCATACTTGGATGGGTTTGGTCACAGGGAACACTTCGTGCAAGTCCTCACCGTGTTGCCACTCTTGCCTCATGCTCCATCCCCCAAAAAGTTGCAGGCCTGGGTTCCTTCATTGGGGTGTATATAGTTCTTGCCCGAGTACCACAAGGTGTGCATCCATCATATCACCCCTTGACGCCATCATATCTGGACGTCAGTCAAGCGATCAACTTCAATGACAGATAGCACCCGTGCTGCGTTTACTGAAGAGTCTTCTCTTGCTAAGGTATGCACGATTACTTTACCTCACCCAGACGACCAGCTATGGATTGTCATGGATGCCGCTGTCAAAAACCATGGCATTGGATCCACCTTGTAATGTCATAAGCCAGGGTGTACTGCATCTGGCCAGCTTCTTCAGTGCCAAGCTTCGTGGACGTCAGCCGACCTGGCTCACGTGTGAGGTCGAGGCATTATCCATTGCAGCCGCCACCAAACATTTCAGTCCCTACATTGTCCAATCAACACAGATGACCTCCATTCTCACATACAGCAAACCCTGTGTTCAAGCATTTGAGAAGCTATGCCGTGGAGAGTTTTCCGCCAGCCCCCGAGTGTCCACATTCTTGTCAACTGTCAGTTGCTTCCAGGCCACACTTCGACATCTAGCAGGGTCAGCAAACATTCCATCAGACTTTGTAAGTTGAAACGCACCAGACTGCAATGACCCATCTTGGCAGATCTGTACGTTTGTGAAGCATACAGATGGTCCAGTGCATCTCTACTCAGGACATTGTCTCTGGCAAGGCAAAATTGCCATTTACTAGTCAATCAGCCTGGTTAAGCATACAGGCAGAGTGTCAAGATCTACGTTGGATAGGTGCCCATCTACTGTAAGGAACCCGACCCTCCAAAAAAGTCACCAATGCCAAGGATGTCAAATGATATCTCATCCTGGCCACCCTTGCCAAGAACGGCATGCTGGTCATTAGCAAAAATGAGCCTCTTGCCCCCACACGTGAGTGTATCATCATTCCACATCAAGTTTTGGATGGCCTGCTCACTTCAATCCACATTCAGTTGAACCACTCGTCGTGCCACCAACTCAAGTGCATTGTCCATCGCTATTTTTTTGCACTTGACATGGACAAGACCATCGAACAGATCTCATCAAATTGTCATCGGTGCGCTGCTCTCCGCAATGCTCCCAAGTCAGTGACACCCCAGTCCTCTTCAGATCCACCAGATGCAGTTGGCATAACTTTTGCCGCTGACGTCATCAAAAGAAGTCGCCAGCTCATCCTTGTCGTACAAGAGACTGTCACATCCTTCACTGTAGCATGCGTAATCGAAAATGAACAACAAACCACCCTCCGTAATGTGCTTCTCGCACTCTGCATTGAGCTATGCCCACTTGACGGCCCCCCAGCTGTTATCCGCACTGACCCCTCAATGGGCTTCCAGACCCTCGTCACAGACATGCTCCTACAACAGCACCGGTTATTCATAGAAATTGGCGTGTCAAGAACATCAACAAACATCCAGTAACAGAGAACGCTGTGCGCGAATTAGAGGATGAGCTCCTTTGTCATGACCCCATGGGGGGTGCGGTATCACTACTTACCCTTGCACTAGCCACTTCTTGCCTGAATTCCTGTATATTGTAACGTGCTCAACGCGGCCTAAGGTTTCACTGGATTAGGTACGGTGCAGATTGTAGACAGACAGGACAGGACAGAGATGGCACGTACAACTGAAGAAATAATTACCAACACACAATTCTACGGGTTTGAATGATTTATTGCGTCTCTGTTTCTTGGGAACTTACAACTTTCTCAGCCAATTTGGGGGCGGCGGTGTAGGTCGGACACGGACGTGAGAGCAGTCTTGCTTCGTCGAGAGCCAGCCAGAAGGTGTTTTACACAGCTTATTTCGCGCCGCACCACGACCAGTTCGCGCGCCAGTTGCATGGCAACCCGCGGTAAACAAGGGGTGATCACGA
>NW_019091419.1:581475-598134 GCF_001949145.1 Acanthaster planci
GTGCCCAGGGGACTTCACCGCAACACTCATGGGTCCATGTTCAAGATTACTGACCGGAACCGTTGTTTGGGAAGGAGGTTGTTGCGCCTGGGCGAGAGGCGATGCGGTAGACGGTGGTGTTAGTTGTGACAGCATGGGGACATATTCTGCGGCAGCAGGATTGAGGGCTTGGCCCAACGGTGAGAGTCGTCTCGGGGCAAGCAGGGGTAGGCCACTCAGATTCTGCTCATCTCGAATTTCGCTCTTCTCAAGTTCGTCTAGAATTGCCGCCTTTGCGCTTGACACCTGTAGTTCAGTCCTGAGCTCCAGTTCTTCTTCTCTGTGTCTGAGCTTTAGCTCTTCTTCCTTCTTCCTGGCTTCAAACTGGAGCCTCTCTTCCTCCAACTTCCCCTTCTCTTGGAGTGCTCGGGTTCGGGCCAACAGCTCGGTCGTCTTCTGATGCTCCACTGCTCTGGCTATTGACAAGGTACTTGACATACGACTACCATAAGAATGGGATGTATGTGACCTCACTGACCTCGTAACGCATCTGTCTACCACACTGGTGTGATACACTAACCACTGATCCATCGTGGTCTTAAAGTCCTGAAGATTGGTGAGTTCAGACTGCAGCTCGGCATGCACTGTAGGCTTCTGCTCATCTGTGACTAGCGACAGATATTCACCATGGTGAATCAAATATGTTTCATATTCCTGAAGCCATCTTGAGTGCTCAACTCTGACTTTCTCGACATCTGGTGGAAGAGACAACAGCAAAGGCGGGATGCTGGGCACTTTCTCTCTGTCTCTCCATTGCCGACTTTACCTTGGCCCGTGTAGCCATGACTGTGGCCTTTGCTTCCTCGCCATTGAAGCTTTCCATCTTATGCTCGAATTCTCCACAATTAATATTGAAAACTGTCTATCAGAAACTGACTCCAGGTTTCTCTGTCAGCGTTGACTGTGACGTCAGTTAGAGCAAAACACTTGGTTTATTTCACTCTCCTTCTATACTGACATACAGCTGCTCTTTAATACCACTATACAGCTGCCTGTTGTCACTTCAACTATAATTAAAAACACACAAACATTGTTTAGTTATTACATGATAAACAACTTCACTTGTTACAATACAACAAACCCTAGAAAACTACCCCCAAAACCCCACAGAAACTAAGGAACTAAACTGCAGTGAGGAATAAACTCNGTTCAAGCCAACATCTCGGCCGTCTTCTGATGCTCCATTGCTCTGGCTATTGGCAAGGTACTGGACATACGACTACTAGAAGAATAGGATGTATGTGACCTCACTGACCTCGTAACGCCTCTGTCTACCACACTGGTGTGATACACTAACCACTGATCCATCGTGGTCTTAAAGTCCTGAAGATTGCTGAGTTCAGGGTGTAGCTCAGCATGCACTGTAGGCTTCTGCTCGTCTGTGACTAGCGACAAATATTCACCATGGTGAATCAAATATGTTTCATATTCCTGAAGCCATCTTGAGAGCTCAACTCTGACTTTCTCGACATCTGGTGGAAGAGACAACAGCAAGGGCTGGATGCTGTCCTTCATTCTGAAAAGAGCCTGGGCACTTTCTCTCCGTCTCTCCATTGCTGACTTCACCTTGGCCCGTGTAGCCATGACTGTGGCCTTTGCTTCCTCGCCATTGAAGCTCTCCATCTTATGCTCGAATTCTCCACAATTGATATTGAAACTGACTCCGGGTTTCTCCGTCAGTGTTGACTGTAACATCAGTTAGAGCAAAACACTTGGTTTATTTCACTCTCCTTTTGTACTGACATACAGCTGCTCTTTAATACCAATATACAGCTGCCTGTTGTCATGTCAACTATAATTAAAAAACACACAAACAGTGTTTAGTTATTACATGATAAACAACTTCACTTGTAATAATACAACAAACCCTAGAATACTACCCCCAAAACCCAGCAGAAACTAAGGAAATAAACAGCAGTGAGGAATAAACCCGCCACAAGAGGGCGCTGTTGCATAAAAAATGGCGAGCGTGATGGTCTGACCTAAAGCACTGCAACGATATTAGAAATAATATGTGTCACATGTGCAGTAAAAGGACCCTATTTAACCCCCGTAGATTAATATTAAAACCTTCCATAATAGAATCATTCTGACAATTAAAGACAAATGAAAAGACCTTACCGCTGGTGCAGGATCCAGGGTCCTACAACTAGACAAAATGAGTGATTTGTTGCCCAACGTATGGTGTGAAAACTTATACAGAAACTTATCTGATCCCTTCTACTCGTACTCGCGTTGCATGAAGCACGCCCTCTGTAGAGTACTTGAAGAGAGCCTTATTAAACCGTAACACTGTTTGTTAAATTTGGTGACAACTAAACATCAACTGTCCTACATGTGTATAATATCCTGAAACACTCTTGCTTTTTTTCTTGTTCCTGTAGGCAAAAAACAGCAGCAAGGCCGAAGATGTTACTGTCTGAAGTGTGTTATTTGCCGCGGCTTCCTTTGACAAACCTAGGCAGCACAAACCAGATGCTACAAACGCTCAAAGATTAGATTTGCAGAAAAAAGTGTACAGATTATCTTCCAATGGTAAACATGGTTTAAGGCTTTTTGCCTTGTTTGGAACAGATTCAAGCTTTTTGGATCAGGGAATATAAGTAGATGATTTTCAGTTAAACGTAACACAACTTCTTTTTACATAACAAACCCATATTTTAAGAACTGCTTTTCAGGGTGTATTTTTGTGTATAGAGAAAGACATCATGCATGTTTTAAGTTACTTTGTCATATCCGAGTAAATAAAAATTAATTACAAAGCATTAGACAAATGGTTCACTTAAGTGGAAACATTTCAAAATGTCTGTCATATGTACTGTTCATAATTGCACAAGGTAATCACTATCATCTCTTTAATTAACATGTGAAATAGGACTCAGAAATTCTTGAGAAACCTGGAGAAATTAACTGATGTACCATTTTCCTGCATTTTCGAGATTTAATGCATAATTTTCGTTAAATTGTAGGAACTTCTTGTTGGAAAAAAAACAGGTACCTGTAATGGCTATCATGTTCCTAGAAAGTATATAGCAAGATAGACTTTGAGGCTTACTACCAAACTTTCTTATATGTGCCCAAAAAAGTTAAAAATTTAGATGCCCTGAAATTTCAGTCTTTGCAGAATCTCAATTTCAGATTTTCCACAAACAGTTGAGTTTTTTGTGACAAACATAATTTACATAGGTAGAAATGGATATTTAAATATAGAAAGGCTTGGAAATATATTGTGGAGTATATATACTGAAGTATATGCAAGGTCTGAATAATTTGTCTATTCTCTGTCTTGCATATTCAAATAGCTGCTTTTGTTATTTAAATTCATGCAGATAAGCTGTGCCCTCTGACCTTTTTTGAAATTGCGCAATCCTAACCTTTAAATATAAGTTCCGAAATTATTTTCTTGAAGAGGCCTGTGGCCTGGTGGTCAGTGAGCTGGCTGTCAGGCCAGGGGACCCCGGTTCAAATCCCGGGGTCCCCAGGAAAAGAAGGTTTTTTTTTTTTTTTTTTTTTTTTTACTAAGTTTTTTAGCAAAATTGTGCATGCCCACCTGGAATTGAACCCAGGTCCTTGTGCATTGCAGTTAGTGTCCTTAACCGCTATGCCACGGCACTTACTTGAATAAATGTGCTCGTTTCTAAATGTTAAACCTTCCATTGTTTGGACTTAGAATATTTTTCAGCTACACTCTGTGCTGGAGACAGGCAAGGGTGGAAGTCCTAGGGCCTAGAAGTCTGAGAGTTGACAGGAAGGGTAGAGTGGATGGCTTGGTAGATGAGGGCTTGGGACTATCAGTATTAGAGCTCCAAGGACCTCATGGGGTTGATCAAGGACATAGCTTCTTAACATTCCATGTTGCCACTGGGCATATTGTAGCTGTTGTAGGATTGAGACTTAAAGGCTCTGAGAGGGAACTTTATATAAGGAGCTTGGAAGATGTTTAAGACTGGCAGGGCTTAGGATGGGGCTGCAATGTAAAATACAAAGATGGGAAACATGTAATTCTTGCAGTGTAAAATGGTCGAGATTGGGAAAGGGCTAAGAGTCAAAGTACTACATTTCACAAACATTATACAAACAGAAGTTGTTCGACTAGTTTAAATAAATGAACATTTATTTCACTTGCAAATAGAAATTTACTAGTCATAGCAATAAATGGTGATTTTTTCACATGCACCTAAAGGCAGTTTGCAAGGCTATATTTTCAAACAAATCAAATTTTGTGTCAGTGCTGAAAGGTCCTTATTGAAAAACCTAAACATCAATTTGAGAATGAAAATTACTTGAAATTTATATATGTTGGCTGTAAAAAACCTACTTTTATGACTAGAAGTTTAAAAAATGTTTGTTTCAATAATTTCAAAATTAGGCTTTATTTTCAAAAATTATATTTCTTCAGAAATGACCTAATGACCTAGCTCTGAGCCAACAATTTGTCACTTTCCATTTTGTGACACATGTAATTTTAAGTTTAATAATGACTTGGAAAAGATATAATGCTGATAGAATTTTGTACAAGGAAATACTTGTTGAAGTGAGGTCTAGAATGGCCACTAGGTTGGCTGAACAGGGCAGATATTCTGGCTGCCTCAATGGGAAACAAAGATGTGAATTACATAATTTACCATTCAATTTTTAAAAGCATGCAAGAGTAACAAACTTTCATGCAAGTTCTATCTATCAAGTGTCTACAGTCTTTCCAAATGGTTATAACTTCTCATACAAATACTGGAATTTTTGGAGTAGAGCTTTTTGAAAACCTACGAACACATGAATGTTTTAATGTGCGTAAATATGCTTGTAGATGCGTTAAAGATATAAGCTAATTTGTGAACAGTAGTTTTTGTTTTAATGGAAACTGATCGACTGTGTCTGACTGTTCTGAATGTACAAAAGTACCTCTTAAGTCATGAATACAGTGCAATGTCACTATGCTGAACATTGGGCACATGGAACATGCCCCTTGGCTCCCAGATTTTCCATGCATTTTTTTGGAACATTGAAAATTTCTTTACAATTAAAGAAACAAATGTAGGACTGATGATAATAACTCAAAAGCTAAGATTTCAACATTGAAAATTCAGAGCTACCATTTACAACACAGCAAAGAGTGCTCTCTTGCAAGGAATTTTTTTCTCCCTTTTTCACACAAATTGGAATGGTTCAATTTTTAGCCCTGCCAAATATCACCCACTAAAATAGGAATAGATGTGAGGTATGCTACGCCAAGCACTGTGTATAGACCCTGCCCTGTTCATTACAGCAGCATTGTACTGCATACCAACATACACTACTCAAAAAAATTAAAACTGTACTGCATACCAACATACACTACTCAAAAAAATTAAAGGACCAGACATTTGTCTTGGAAGGTTTCAGCCAGGTGTTTACTTAATTGATACATACACTTGCGTTTCAGAGTCCACTGAGTCCTGAGCAAAACCAAGACAGGGTGCATTTTTCTCAGCAACGGAGGGTTGTTTGGTCAGAAATGAACTTTGCTGGTCACAAACAACTAGGAAATGTATCAGTCGTCATTTTTGTAAATAATAAAAATGTGATATACATTCGTATCTGGTACAGATGTATGCATTACTTTTCTAAAAAAGGTCTGAACAGTTAATTTTTTCATGTTGCGATGCATATCATATGGAAGTGCTTCATTTCTCAGCTGTAATAATTTCAGAATAAAAAATAGCGCCCTCACATTATCAGGATCAGTGTTGTAGTCAAGACCAGACTCATGACAAGTGTTGCGTCCAGAATATCTTCTTCATCGTGGTGTTGTTTTGGTTTCAGCGAGTGGAGCGACTCATGTATTGTTATTTTTGTCAAATGAGGGCGCTGCTTTAGCGCTCATATCCTGTCCATACTGCCATTTATGACACACTGAACAGAGAATTTCCTAGACAAATCACCATAATTTTGCCATTATTTTGTGTAAATTTGGACAGCTCAGCAAAAAGAGTAGCGATCTTTAGTTCCGGATGGATAATTTCTATACTAAGTTTGTAACCGATGAAAGCCATAAATGGGGAGTTTTGTCAAAAAATTTTCCTAACAAATGGGGGCGCTCTGCGTGAAGCATATGTAGGTCTTGCATACCGCCCTGTTTTTGGAGAAGTTTGTTATTTTCTTATATTCTAAGAGACTTCCCGGCAAGGTACATGAGTATTTAGGGTTTAGATACAATACAAGTGATTGTGCTGTACATGTACACGTTATAGGCAAGGACAGACATGTCTATAATTTGATATATTATTTAGTAATTTTTGTTTTGTATTTAAATTATAGTTGAACCACCACCACCAAGTTCAAGTTACCAAGTTCTAGCTACTACACCACAATGTTGCCACACCATCTTAGCGTCACCACCTCTGTTGTTAACCACCTCGCCACCGCCAGTCACTTCTGTATTTTGCCAAGCCATAATTTGCCATACCAGAGTATTCTTTGCCATTGAACTGCCATAAATTACCCACCCAAATTGTGTCACAGGATTGAAACTTCATTTGAGTTGCTACTATCAGTCATTAAAGTAACACTGGTTTAGTTTACATCATTTTGACATAGGAATGATTTTGTTGCAGTTTATTTGAATAGCTTGTGACTTGAATTCAGACTGGAGGTCTTGTGTTGATCTTGTGAGTGCTTAAGTGGTCTTGATTACAACACTGATCAGAATATCATTCTAACAACTCATGTTCTCCCCAAACTCCACTGTCATCCTTTTTAGGGCTGTATAGGAGACTTAGACAAGGTGCTGACCAAAGTGTTTTTCAGTGTCATGGGACTATAGCACTCTGTAGAAAAAGTTTGCATTGGACTGGAACCAATAAAGTTTTTGTTTTGTTGCCAAAACATAACCACACTAATTGACACTCAAATGTTACAATCTGAATCTTTTTTTTTAAATTCTGATCTTTGATCCTTTTGAGTAGTGCATAAATGCAGACAGACTTGCTCCATCATGTACTAAAGTGGAAGCAAAGAACTGCATCTCTGAGAAGACCGAGTCCTTCCTTGCCTTTGTGAATCAATGCCTTTGATTCTGATAAGGATCCCTCATGCAGTCTTGGGAACTTTCCTCCTCAGTGATGGAGGTGAGGACTGGCATCTATCTGAGTTACTTCCTCTTCTTGACGTGCTTGTTGGATCATCTCTGGGAAGTCCTATGGGATCTTGTCTTCCATCTTGCTTCTCTCCTCATTGAAGGAGGTGAGGGCGCTCTTCTAATTGGCATTGTAGCTATGGTTCTAACACACAGCTTCCATGTCAACAATGTCTGGGATGAAATTAAACACAGAAGAATGAGTTACAGCAAAGTACTGAGACAATTCTGATAAACATTTAAGAATCTTTGGACAGTCCCTAAGTTTACACCATATTTCATACAAAACAGTCTACGTTGTAATTAGATTTGACACTGAGGCTGAGTTCGGGTGGTTTGCACTCATATGTTCACTAACAGCTTGATTTGTTGATCATGGGTTGGCCACTCGAACGCCAGGAACATACAACTGATTATCGCTGGTAGTTAGTAGCGAGCAACATGGAAGCGTCCATGTACGTTCTGCGATGGTTCATGTTTGGATAACTGTCCTGAATGTTTATAAAAAGAAATATTCCTTTCTGAGTTGGAATTTAGTCAATTATTTGATTTAAATTTCTTAATTCAAATCCAAATTTAGTTAATTTTGTAGCAAAAGAGATGAATGAACGAAATTTAATACACATTCAGCTAAAACGGTTGTTTTTGAAAAGATAATTAGCCAACTTGTCTCCAATTTTCATTTCAATAAAAATCTGATTTAAATTTTAAAAAAACTTCAGAGACAGGTACGGTACATGCACCAAGGATAAAGTGTTTACCAGGTTTCAAACTGAACTCTAAGTTTGGACAAAACTAAAGCTCACAAGGATTTGTTAACAGGGTAGTTGTATGTGTATCAAATAACTTGTGAGTGAAAAACATGTCATCAACCACGTGTACATGGGTCGCGATATGATACATATCATGATACTATCGTAAAAAACAAAGAAACCAATAAGACAAAGCCAATTTAAAACAATTCACTAGGTAACCTACCAATAGTAACTTACCAATGGTACAGTAACTTGCCAATGGTAACTTAGCAGTGGTTACTTGCCAATGGTAACTTACATGTACCAATGGTAACTTGCCAATGGTAACTTTAGCAATGGTAACTTACCAATGGTAACTTACCAATGGTAACCTACCAATGGCAACTTACCAATGGCAACTTACCAATGGTAACCTGCCAATGGTAACTTGCCAATGGTAACTTACCAATGGTAACTTACCAATGGTAAGCTTATAGGTGATGAGGACAAGAAGCTTCTGCAAGGTGAGACACAACATTAAACAAAAAACTGCATTTATTTCTCTAAGTGTTCTGGTTTATTAATTTTGGGCCAAACAAAATAATAGCTATGCTGCCTATTACATTGAAAAAATATTAGATTGGGGGAGTGGGTAGTATCTTTTTTTTTCCTCTAAAGTTTTTGGGTCAAACATTTGAAGGTGGAGAATCTTTTTTTTTTAATTAAAAAGTGATTTTAATTTCATTCACTCGTGTGCATTACGGAGCTGTAGTACTTTCAGTGTCCGAACCAAAGATCGTAGTGCACCGCCACCACGTAGGAAAAAAACGACACTTATGCAAGGAAGAAAAGAAAACCTGTCTAAACCAGATAAAATGGTGTACTGAAACGATAAAGTCTGATACGCATTCAATATCCTCATGACACTGAGATCGGTGTGAAGGTTGGTGGCACGACACATGCCCAACCATCACTTTTGCGTTCTATTGCTAGGTTGGCCTACGTCATGTATGTGCGGCGATTTGTCCGTGATGCTAAACCCATCCAAACTATTTCATGTAAGAGAAATAAGTACAGGTGATATTGAAAATATAAAGCTATATACATGTATTTCAAATTTTTATTAGGCCTAAATTTATTTTCAACTAACTGCACATTTTATCATAATTCCTCCCTTCCCCAAAATATCATGATTCACAATTTTTGTATCGCGATGCCTCATTGTGGCATTTTAGAATCATGATTAATGATGCATTGCTGAATTGTTACAGCCCTACATGTATGTGTATGTACATATACACATGTTGGTTCAAAACACTGGTACATGTACGTTGCTCTAATATGCACCAAAAATACTCTCATTTTCATTGTGATCCAGCTCCTTTTTGATAAATTGCACAATAACTTACGCTTGATTAAAAATCACGTTAAGATTAAGTTATTTCTGGTTTCAATTTCACTGCATAATAACCAAACATTTCTAATCTCGATAAAATACATGTGTACATGCAGAAACAAAACGTTGATGTACACTGGTATTTCATTTTGTCAAACTCTGCAGTGGGCAATTTAAATGAAGTGAAATTCAATCACGATTATAAATCCTTCGGGTCAAATTCATTCACTGAATCCAAAAAGCTGATTTGAATTGAACCAAGTGGATTGAATTGAAAAAAAATCTTGTCAACCCAGACTGTGTGTAGCATGTGTGCATTCACACTTTTTTATCATTACTGGGAACTGAAGGCTCACAGAGGGAGGGATTAGTTGTTATTGGTTGTTTAAAATATGCAAAACCTGCATAAAGAAATCAATCAGTTGAAAAAAATTTAAAAATCCAAACATTTTTGCCCTTTTTCAAAAGAAAAATCAAATGTTGATTTAAATCAGTGATTTAAAAAAATCATTTGATTTAAATCACGATTAAAATCGGTGATTGAATTCAGCCAACCCTGCATGGAGGTGGTGTATGATACTGTTCTGAGAACAGTATTCTCAGGTTGTGTCCTGCCATTCGAGTGCGAGAACAAGAACAGGCCGCCCATTAAGCGTAGGCCACCTGAACTTGACCTAAGTTCCTCTAAGTCTATCTTTTTTTCAACCATTGCTAGTCAAAAAAAGAACTATAAAGAAGAAACTGTTCTTCATGATATGAATTCTGACGGACTAAACTAACACTGCACATAGCAAACTTGAAAATTTCAACATTCCATTGGAGTGAAGTGAATTAAAAAGCAACATCATGCCTTTCTGGACAACTGAGGGCGCTGTAATCTCAATCTTTGGCAATTAATTATACCAACAAGGAAGATGCTTCTTTTATGAGTTTTTCTATCAAAACTGTGAAACCCAAATTTACTCCTTGAACGTCGCAGGACAAGTTGACCATTGATCTTTGGTAATTTGCAATGAAACAGCAAGGAAAAGGAAACTTAGGCCAGGAAATGAGAACAATTCTAGTATGGTTGGTGCATTCAACTAGCTTGCCCTGGTTACAAAGGTTTAATTTTTATCTTGTCCCTACGCTCGTCACCCAGTGCCTGAATAGGGTGCAGGGAAGGGTTCACATCCTTGCACAGAGTCTAGTGAAGGAAATATGTCACGCGGGGTCACAGCTAATGATGTGCAGAGCATTTTGGGTAGATTTCTGCCAGGTGCATGAGCTCAAACAATGCGTTGAAATGCAAGGGTCAGTTCAATCTTTTTTTCTTTTCTTCCTCATTGCTGAAAATATTTTCACTACACTTTATTCGTTCATCCAAAATTGATCAAGATAACCAACAATTTGAAAAATATTGCCAAAAGACACGTGATCAGTGATACTTTAATACCACACTGTGATTGTACCTAGGCCTTGTTTTTATCATATAGCCGACACTTTTGACCGAACCAAAAACTTTAACACTTCAATAACAGGAAGTGATAGCCTCGTGGTCACAGGTTATGCACAATGTAGCTGATCACAGTGCAAAGCCATCGGCCCTTCCCGGCACCCTGTTTGGGTGCTGGGTGATGAGTGAATCTCGTCCCCACCGTCTTGCTTGACAAGGCATACACAGTCATCCCAAGGTCAGGGTTGCTAACCGTAAGAACTCAATTTTTTTTGCTAACCAAAAGCCAAGGGGATCCAGGACCAAAACTTCAGAGTGAGGAGTGGATTTGTTTTGCTTCTGAATTTTTTTTAAGGGTTTGGCAACATATTGGGTTATTTATACACAGTTCGAAAGGGAAACCTCATTACCTCTTGGCTGCCTTTTGGGGGGGGGGATGGCCCCCTTTCCCAGATACACCCTTGCTGAAAGAAATCACATGTAACACATGACTCTTACCTGTGCTACTTTTGACATAATGTCATATGTCTGTAGCTATGGGGATTTCATCGCTGGTCCTTCAATTCGCATCATGATGCAGGATATGTCAGCCGGTCTCAATGTAGGCAGCCATTGCACCACCTTCAACAGGAGGCAAGGTCTTCCCAAATCTAAGCAGGGAAAAGTGACAAAAAATAACAGGAAAAGGTTACTTTTGAGGTTTTTCAATCACAGGGTAGAAGGTATGCTTTGTTAAATGAGCAAAACATCCAGATTTCAGTCAGTTAGCATCTGTACTGTTAAGATAATTTTGGTCGCTGTTAAATCCATAAAAACCATACAGTGCTTGGCAGTGCAGGGAGTAAAAGAGGTGGCAGCAAGTCATTATTTGCAAGTCCAAATCAAGTCACAAGTCTTTATATGCAAGTCCAAGTCAAGTCACAAGCCATTATATGCAAGTCCAAGTCACAAGTCAAGTCTTTTGGTCACAGGGCAAGTCAAGTCTCTTTGTCCAAGTACAAGTCAAGCTGCACATTATTTTATCCAGCTGTAATAAGCAAAAGAACCAAGCATCAACTTATGAAGTTACTATGAGCTCATGTATGTTAATGCCCCTCACTAAGTTGGTGCGCATGTGCAGTGAATCCCACAACAGCACAAGAGGCCAGTAAATAGCTCTTGACATCAATCAACATCAAGCTCGAATAGAGTTGTTTGCTCCTCATTTCCATACCGATTAGAGTTTAAACACTCAAAGTTCCTTTTGCTAACTTGCACACTATAAAAATCCATTTTCTGCCCAATTTTTGCCCATCTTTGTCATGTACCTCAAAAGTAATAATAATTTAATAATAATTTATTCATTTATAAAGCGCAAATTTCATATAGATATGTTCAAATGCGCAGTACAATGAAGACATTAAGCGTGGAACAATGAATACATTTTAAACATGGTTGAGCCGATGGAATACAAGGGCGCCTCAGGCAGCCGCCAAACGACCCACATTCACCAACATCATCAGTAAAGTGGAGACAGTAAGAAGCAGTTACAGTTTTAGAGGTGGGTGGAAACCCCAGAGGAATATTCTGGGTAAAACCCACAGAGTCAGGTAGGGACTGAAAACCCAATCCACATGTGGACCGGGCTGGGAATCGAACCCGGGGACCACAGAGGTAGAAGGTGAGGAAAGAACTACATGTGCCTTGCCAAGCTGACCTGCAAGTAACAGAGTCAGAAGTTGGAAGTGAAGCCAACATTTAAGAGGGGATTTTTCAGTTTTTGTTTGGGTCTTTTAGTCGGGCAATTTGACGTCGTGGTACGTATTGTTGCATTGCAGTAAAAGTCAACTCGTACCCAAATGCACTCGTATCCAGGAGTAGGACATGTACGTATGCACTATGCCCAAAATCATCTCATTTTTGACTGCTACAAAACTCATAGTGGAAATTTGAATCCACACGAAAAACAAACCGCATTTCAGACAAATGGCTCTCGATCTTGAAGAAAATGAGCTGATAGATACAAAAAATTTATCAGTCTTCCAGACAGTATCAACAATGATCTGAGAGGAATTCAACAAAAGTGTGAAACTTGGGCACTAAGTAAGGTGAAAAACACAGAAAATGACAAAAATGGGTTCCAATGAAAAACGAAGTCAATTACAAAAACGGTTTTCTTCCCAGAAGTAATAATCTTTTTGTACATAAGCGTTACTAGTCTTTGATGTGGCATCAAAGTTATTTTAAGGTAAACTCGGCAAAATTTTGAAAATTAGACACAAAGCTAGGTAAAAAACAATAATTTTTCATAATTATACTTTGTCGTAAAATTGACATTTTCTACATTCTGTGATTATTTTCCAGCGATCTTTCTTACCAGAATCTGTTAAGCATTACCATTTGATAGACTCTTGGCAATTTATTCACACATGAGGTCTTCAAGGGAAATAGCAGTACAAATCCCTCACATGGGTCACCACTGATATGTGTTGTCTCATGTCTGCTAGAATAATTTTTCAGGCCAAGGACCATTATGTCACTATTGCGCAAATGCGAATACACAAACTAAATACATACGCAGTATATGGGGATCGAACATATGTGAGTTTCGGACAGCTAAACACCTTTTCTCCAATTATTTTGACAATGCCTCCATATAATTCCCATTCCTCACTTGTTGTAATTACTATTCTTGCAGTTTATCACATTTCTGTCGTATATTGGACCTCTGTTTAATTTAATAAATGTACTTTGAAGGGTGGAAATAAGTGGTGAGATGAAATGATGACATATTGAGGGCGCTGTTTATCCTGGTCACGCGTCAACGCAATGCAGCAGCATGGTATGCATGCTGCCCTGATTTCTACAGCTGCAGCTGAGTGAAACAGAAGCTGATGCGCAAGTCGAAGTCCATTTTTTATGCACGTGAGGTTGGTAACAAGTCATTTTTTGCAAGTCCAAGTCAAGTCACAGGTCAAAGCCGGTATTTACAAGTCAAGTCACACGTCATAAAAATAGCGACCTGAGTCTGACTCGAGTCAGCAACTCTGGGGTGCAACAGGCTGGGTGAGGTCTGATTGGCACAAGATGGGTTCCCACAGAAATCGGTAAACCAAATTCAGTAACTTTTTCAGGACTTTCCAGGTCTAGAATACGACAATTTCTATGACATTCCATGTTATTTTGCAGAGAAAAGTTGTTTGGTAGTATGAACGACTACCATAGCCATTAATACGGACTGACAAGGGTAGCCATTACTACGAACTGACAAGGGTAGCCATTACTACGGACTGACAAGGATAGCCATTACTACGGACTGACAAGGATAGCCATTACTATGGACTGACAAGGATAGCCATTACTACGGACTGACAAGGATAGCCATTACTACGGACTGACAAGGATAGCCATTACTGCGGACTGACAAGGATAGCCAGTAAATTTATCATTATTCCACAAACCCATCAAAATTAACCCAACGTTGCATGTTCCTGATTTCCAGGACTTATTTCAGGACTTTACAGGCCAACTGTTTTCCAGGATTGCCCACGTGCAAGAATAAATGTACACGAACAAATGGGTTCAGCAAATCTACATGAGCACAAAATCATGTTTAGTACAATTCTGCTGGGAAAGAGCAAGCTTACTGTATCAAGGTAGTGATGTCAGAAGATGAACTCACACGCAGGGGACCAACCAGGCTGCTATTGCCTTACTCTATCAGGGCAGTGGTGCAAGAAGATGATTCCACAGGCAAGGGACCTGAGGATGTTAGAAGATAAGCTCACAGGCAGAGGACAAGCCATGCTGCTATCGCCTTACTCTCTCAGGGCAGTGATGCCAGAAGATGAGCCCACAGGCAGGGGACCAACCACACTGCTAACGCCTTACTCTATCAGGTGATGCCAGATCTGGTACATGTACCTGGTAAAGATAAAAAAAAGGTCATTATTATCTGTCTGCATTGGCAAACATGTTCTGGGGAACTATATTTACCTCTAGAAAATGCCAATGTCCAAAACGTATGGCTGCGGCTAAAAGTAAGGCAATAACTATAGAGCCACAAGCAAGTGGCTGCTGTCATTTCCCATAGACTTTTGAACTACTATCAGCCTTAGCCAGTTGGTTTGGTGTATCTTAAGCCGGTAACCAAGTGTACAAAGATGGTACCCAGTGACTTCTGTTTTGTACAAATAGTGAAATCTGTGAATATGTGAGGGGGGTATTTCTTGAAGAACCTCTCACAGATCAATTCCATCTTAAAGGAGCCAGGGTGGGGACCCTTAACATTTACACGTATTCTGATATCACAACAGTAATTCTTGTGGCCATTCTGACACCATGTTTGCACTAAACTATGGAATGTCTTTACATGCATATTGGATTTTTAAAAAATCTGGCATGGGACCACCAAGTTCTTGGGAAGGGGGGAAGGAAAGCCCACCTTGGACAGGAACTGGACAGTCCAGTTCTTAAGGGCATTACCATCCCCCTTCCCTTGGCTTAACCCTAACTCCCTAGGGTGTGTGCAAAATCATATTAAAATTGGAGGATTCAGGGCTGTTAGGGTTAAAGATGGTCCAAAATAGCCCAGCTCTAATAGGGTTACAACATTAGGAAGTGCAAGGGCCCAACGTATCGGCAAAAATTTGATTTCTAAAATACGTGACAGAAAGTGACAGCTTGTCTACCTGCTGTTGTCTCCATCCACTGTTCTTGTTCCTCATTACTGTCAGAGTCGCCATTACCACAGTCCTCATTGGAACTTGATTCTCTCTCGCGCTTGCTTCTTTAGAACAAAAATGGGATAAACAAACCAAATGTCACCACTGACTCTGAGAGTTGACTTCAGCAATGAGAACAGACAAGTGACTTTATTAAAGAAATAAAACCAAATACAAAAGAAGGGAAAGACTTCCATTTCCTTCATTTTTCGTCGTTTTTTCCGTTGTTTGGATTTGTAAACTTCTTCCTTATCTCTGAAAAGAGATAAACGACCCACAATGTTATTCCTCAGTGGACAACCACATTGAGGAGTACAGCTGACATTGCACTGCTCAGGAAACAGTTGTCAGAATGCGTCTGCCAACACTGCATTGTGAATAGTCGGCTGGCTCGGCGCATGGCCAGTGCATCGACCACCTTTGGTCGTGACGTACATGTACTCTTCAGATACACTAGCATACAAAGATATGTAATACAAAACTGCTGCAAACTGCTTGCTGACTACAATGACCTAAAATACAAATCTCAAAATATGGAGGGCCTTACGTTTCAATCCTAGCAGAATCTTTCCAAAAGGCAAAATGACAAGTGGAAAGGACAAGCAAACAGAGAATCAACCAAGCATGGATGAATGCAAGAGGACAAAAAGAAAGGTCAAGAAAGCTGCAGGCTGGATAAAGGGGCAAAGGATAAAGGGGAGTGCGTGAAAGGCATGGTTGAACAACAAAGGAATGTAACATGGGAAGAGATTAAAGAAAAAATACAATGGATGGAACTGGACCCCAAGTGGGACAGGGATATAATCTGCAGACAAAAGAAAGAACGAAAAGAGTGTTAATTAATAGTTTCCCTCTTGGATGTTCAGGCCATGGGGTTGTATGGTGCAGAGGCGTTTGATCCAAAGCTTCTCCCTGTTGAAGCGAACAGCATCTTTACGGAACCCAAGTGATTCTATGCCCTGTAAGATCATGTTTGAAATAGAATGGTTAGGAAGGTTGAAGTGGTGGCCTACTGGGGTATATCTAGTTGTTTGGTGTTGACCGTAGATCTGTGGCCATAGAAACGCTTCTTGAGAGTATCCTTAGTCTCTCCAACATACTGAACACTGCACACCCAGCAAGAGATAAGATATATGACATTAGAAGAGCTACAAGTGACAGTGCCTTTAGTTCAGTGGGTGGTAGGGGAGGAGTGTCCAGAGAATTATGGGTGCACCACTACAAATAAATTCCCATAGACT
>NW_019091419.1:598393-682748 GCF_001949145.1 Acanthaster planci
TATAACTTTTATTAATGAGCTCGGCGGACATACATGTATTTAGGGCCTAATTACCAGGGTGCACCCTTATCTGATTCCAGGACACGGTTCTGCCAAACAACACATCTGTTAGAATCACATTTGAACGTGCCTTGCTGGGAGGGGGGAAGGGTATCCAAAGGGAGCACCTCTGCCTAAACGATAAGGTACCATAGGTGGGGATGCCTGTCGGCCACAAGCGGGGTGTCTGGGATGGCACTGGTAAGGCGGTCTGAGGTGTGGAGGATATGATGATTGTTGTTGATTATTTTGCAGAGGGGAGGAAGACGAGGATGGGAAGTGGTGACCAAGGGAATCTTGGGAGTTGTTTTCTTCACGGGGGGGGTCTTCTCCTTTAGCATACAGTTTGAATGGCTAAGTGAAGATGAAAAAAGACAAGGGATGAAGACAAGAGCATTTCTGATTTGAAGGGAAAATTTCTCTTTTCTCCTCAAATGTGAGTAAACATTACCCTCATTATTGAAATCCCTGATTCTTGCTTCATCCTAGGCCAGGGGCATGTGGAGGTGAATTTGAAAGATTTTGATCTGGGGTATGACAGCGCATCAGCTACATTTTGAGTGAAATGAATCCTAGCCGCGATGTTTATTGGTCAGGTTGTTCCTACTGAAAGTAGTACAGTCGAACCTCGTGAGTAAGAGGTCCTTGGGACTTAGCAAATTACCTTGTTATAACAGGAACTTGTATCATCAGGGATAAAACAATGAAAAAAAAAGGATTGGGATCTAAAATTTTCCTTGTTATAAGCAGAATTTTGTATTAACAGTGCTCTTATTAACGAGGTTTGACTGTATTCTCATAGGCTTAATTATTAGAAGCATGGTGTTTCTTTAAAAAAAGATCCTAATCTCTTCCATTCTTGTTCTAAAAATACCCCTAAATACATCCTCCTAGCTGCTATGAATTGTTTCAAATAAACTTGAGTCTGTTTGAACAGGCTTATTCAAGTTCTTCCTTGCCTAACAACATCTTGTTCCAATTCTTGCAGAGATCGACAAAGACTGAATGGTCTAATCCATACACAGACGTCTTTCTCATAATGGCATACTACTACAGAGGGTATAAATCTCTTTCATTCCGCACCAATAGCTTACAGCGTTTGACTTATCGTGGGGTATGTCTTAGGCTGAGATGGACCTTATGTCCCCTCTCAAATAAACAAATTGGACATGTCCTTCTGGAGATATATGGCTTTGAAGTGTGCTCCTTTAAAGTCATGTCACATGACACTGTATGACGTTCTAATGATAATGTTGTTCTTGGCCTCTCTCTAGCTGAGGGACTAAGAATGCACACTTATTATATACCCTGTAGTCAGTCTGATCCAGACAACTGCCAAAGACTGGCTGTTCAAACCCTATGGCATGTATGGGGAAAATGAGAAATTGAAAAATCAATAAAAAATCAGGGTCTTTGTTGGATGTAACTTTGATGACAATTCATAATCCCTAAATTACCAAAATGGTGCCTTGAAAACATGCACAAAGTCAATGGGCTAAAAACGCCTATCCAGAAAAACTGCTCCTCTAAGACTCATGTCACGTGATTTGTGTTTAAACTGAAAACATTTTTGAAATATTGCTTAATATTTTGACTGTAGGGTATATTTGTAATCTAACCAAAGGGAAAATTTAATCTGATTTCTCCTTTGTGCTGGTGGTAATTCTCAGTCAAGGTTGAGGAGTATTCACTCATAAAGTTCGATAATAATGTGTACCAAAAAAACGTGTACAAAACATATGGAAAAAACTGCAGCTTTAATCTTACATGTACATGTACATGTATGTCATGTGAACCCTAGTGATGTCATTACGACGATTTTGTTCTAGGACCCTCTCTACATGGAGGAATACAAGTGTTCACAAATATGAAATCAATTAGACTGATAGGGGTCCCTAAGTCTGGCTATTAAAAACATGCAAAAAACATATGGGGACAAATTAAATATTTACAATCAATAAAAATCACATCATGACGTTATCGTGACGATATGATTCAAACTTCATTTTGTTTCAGGATCTTTGTTGGCTGTCACTTTGATGAAAATTGAACACCACCAAATTATCAAAATGGTGGCTTGAAAATGTGTACAAAGTCAATGGGCTAAAAACATAGATGCAGAAAAACTGCTCCTTTAAACTCATGTCACATTATTTGTGTTTAAACTGAAAACATTTTTTGAAATATTACTTGACATTTTGACTCTAGGGTATATTTGTAATTGAAAGAAAAGGAAAATTTAGTCTGATTTCTCTTTCGTTCTGGTACCTAGTAATTCTTTGTCGAAGTTGAGGACTACTCACTCATAAAGCTTGACAACAGGGTGTAGTAAAAAACGTGTATAAAACCTATGGAGAAAAGCTGCAGCTTTACTCTCATGTCACATGACCCCAGATGATGGCATTATGACTAGGACCCTCTCTACATGATGGACTACATGTGTGAGTGTGCAATATGGAATCTGTCTGATTGATCAGTGCCGAAGACTGGCTGTTTAAAAACGTGTACAAAACCTGTGGGGAAAAATAAAAAATGCAAAAATCTATAGTATAAAAAATTAGGTGATGATGTCATGTTTTGCTTGGTCCCTTTCCACAAAACCACAAAAATTCCTTTGTGTAAGTCGGCATAAAAAAAATTGTGCTTCGGTATCAGTTTCCTTCGCCCGCAGTTGCCAAGAAGTGTCAAGTGACAAGTCCCACATTGCTTGACTGATAGCAGCACAGGCTGTGGTTGATAATTGGCCAGCATGAGTACATCAAAACCAGTAACCCCTCTAGGGTTACACGCATGCGCTCTGTCCATTTTGGGGTCGCCTTACTGAAACGACTTAACCAATGCATGTGCGGATGAGTGTATGTTTTCTGTAGCGTAACTGTATCATGTTTGTACTGCACTGTTGAGTCGTGATGTTATATGCAAGTGGCTTGCTGTCCTTGCTTCATCCTTGGATCAATTATCGAATTTGCAGCCTGTGAGGATAACAATCGATCACAAATTTGCTGGGATCGACCATGGAGGTAAAAATAAACCAGGGTAAATCAAAGCCACAGAATTAGTGTAAGGAATCATACTGTACATAGGCAATACATGTGTACATGTAAGTCAGCAAAACGAAGACTTACAGCACAAGTCGGCATTCGGTAAGTTGTCATAATTTCTTTAGTCCCGAGATTGTCGACTTTGCCTAGCACTACAGAGCGGAGCATTAGTAGGCCTATTCCTCTTTTTCAATTTTGGACGGGATCGTCGTACTAACGCTCCACACCTGTACATATACATGTACGTGTAGTAGGCCTAAGGCGAAAACGGTTCTTGAAAATTCCACAGACTCACCAAAATACCTGTTTCACCACCTTATGTCTTTTTTAATGCCGAAGGGAAACTTTTGGGACTTCAGTGGTATTTCTGACTTTTGTGTCAAAATCTGACCGTTTTTGCAGGACACACACACGACACTTAAACTTCTAGCCGCCTGCTCCATTCAAATGAGCGGACAGAGATTTTGCATCCACAATAACTCTATGGGCAAATATGGTCCTCCCAGACACACACAAGAGTGGCCTATAAGTCGTCTGGGCACAAGACTTGTTGATCATGACGTTTGGGAGTGCTACCAATGACCGTTTCCTGGTTAATAAGTCTTGTGCCCGACTACATGTGGATGTGGGCCTCTCCTGCAGTTTCATTAGAGGACCATGTTTGCCCATAAAGTTATTAAGCCAGAAAAATCTAGACGACGGGATTTAAAAGGGAGGAGGCGGCGAAGGATTCAAGTGTCGAGCGAAAACGGTCGGATTTTGACACATTGTGAAGTCGGAAATATCACTAAAGCCCCAAAAGTTTTCCTTTAGCACTTAAAAAAGCGCAGTGGCAGTAGCCTAGGTAGTGAAAAAGGTATTTTCAGCGAGACTTTGGAATTTTGGAACCGTTTCAACCTTACAATATGTACAGGCATGGAGTGTTAGTATGACGATCCCGTCCAAAATCGAAAAAGAGGAATAGGGGACCTATGCTCCACTCAGTTGAGCTCGACTTAGCCAGAGTAGTGTGAAGTAAAAGAACTTGTTGGCCTACAAATAAAAATGGAGAAAAATTGTGCACAGCTGTTGAATCATTAATAACATTAAAATCACTCACTTGACATGCTTGACGATGGTTCTTGGGAGGAAAAAATCAGGAAAGATGTTTGGAGTAGGCTGATACTAGTAACAACATAGATGAAACGCAAAATTTCTACAACTAGCACAAAGTCACGGTGGTTTTGAAAGGCTAAAGACGTCTCAAAAGAGGCGGCATGCATTGCCCTCGTCGAAGTAGAGAGCGCCCTCAATGGCTAAAAGTGTAAAATGTAAATGGCGCCCTCGGGGGACGGTAGGGGCCAAAGCAAACAGAACACTCTGTCCGTAATCATTAATTAACCATCATTTTAGAACTACACACTCTCATAAAGAATTTAAGTATTTTGCATGGTGTAACCGTCACATATTGCAACACTTGCACACCCAGGCAAATCAATCATCACGTACTGCACTTTGTCCATTGCTTAATTTGACCGCTCCGTCGCGAAAAACGTTACTCATACATCGGTCAAAGTTATCAGATTTTGATGTTCATTTTGAGTGGATCGTGACAAGAACTTAAATAACACAGTACGTGGTATTTTGTCAATTGGACTGACAAATTAACCCTAATAGCCAGCAACAGATGTGTACAAATGTGCCCATCGTTTCGCCAGACCGAATTCAAAACGACACGAACATTTCTTGATCTACTCGGTGCCCGACTGAAAATCAAAACTACGGGTAAATTCAGCCCTTGGTATAAGGAATTTACGTCATTGAAAAAAAGGAATAAAATTCTATGAATCTATTTTTCGATTGTACATGTAAAAAAATCCTCCATTTACTCAATCTGGTTCATGTCGATTCAAAACAATGCGGTTACAACATTTGAAAGGAAGAAATACAGCATATCAAAGAGCAAAAACATTAATACACACTGTAAAAGAAACTTGCCACTTCTGTCAAAGGCCACACCGTAAAAATTCACACCATACTCCATAGAAATAAACAATTTTTGTACACAGGTATGCTGCAATACCCCTTACTAATCACATGCCCAAAAGTAAGTGATTATCGTGAATTTTTATGTGTGGCTTTGGACAGAAGTGGCAAGTTCCTTTTGCTGTCCAGTGTACTTTGAGAGCAAATACACAAACGGAGGTTTTATTAAGCTGTCATATTAGCCCAACAAAATATTTATCAGACAGCATGCATTATTATTAAGCTTGCAGTAGGCCTACACGCGACAAATGCAATTTATGCATACAACGAATAAGCCTGGGCCGGCTAAAGGTAATAAATGCCTGCACGTGCGTGCTGAATATTTTCGTGGCACGTGGGAATGGAAGAGAAATGAATTAAAGCTTTCAGCCAGCTTGCATTTCTGAAAATATTAGAGAAAACAGTGTTCTCCAAATTGCTCTATTTAATGTTGGAATTTAGGTATCAATTTCCAAAATGGTGGTGGGCTTCACGACTGCTTTTAGTGTGATTATCTCTGGAGAGATCAAAGTCATCCCTATAAGACACAAAAAACTGAAAGAAATATGAAAGATGGGGAAATGGGATGTATTATTCGTCGAGATATCTGAGGTGCGGGTATATACTGATGTATGTGGCAGTTTATTTAATAGTGTGTAACCATAAAACACAGACCAAAGACACGGGACACACAGAAAATTATTCAGCCTTGCATGATATGCTGCCAGGACAACGCCGACACTAATACCTAATACCGCAGAATGCATTGTTCGACAATAAAATTAATGTCAGGTTTATTTGTGTAGGATGGAAAAATACTCCACGTAGTTTGTGTATAAATTAATCCATAAGGGACAGCACGTGCGAAAAATGTTGGCAATATCCTCCAGTTTTTAAGGCTTGATGTCCTACAGTCTTTCTGAGTAGAATCGATCTATAATGGACTACCGTATCTTTGGCTCTGTGCCTGTTGTATAAGGCCGATGTACATGTAATTACTGCTATATGAAGACAGTAGTTCTGCAGGATTTTAACGTTTTTATCATGGGAAGCCTGCTGTTTCTCACCTGTAATTCCTATCATGGTGTAATCACAATGTTAATTTCAAACCATTAGCATTTGGGGCTACAGCCACCTGCTTTTTCGACCTTTCCTTTTGTCCCCCTGCACTCGTCCATTCTTATTTGTCCCTGTCTACTTGTCATTTTTGCCTTTGAGAAAGATTCTGCTAGGGTCGAAACGTGAGGCCCTCTTTATTTTGTGTTTTGTAATTTAGGTTGCTATAGTCTGCAAGCAGTTTGCCTTAGTTTTATATTGAATGCAGTTAATTTTTTCACATTCGAGATTTTTTTGCCATGCTTTTACGAAAGCGGAGGAAAACCTGACATATACTATTCGTAAAGTTTCCAGGTAATGGCCTCGTCATCACGGTTTTTAATGAAGAGACAATTTTGTAATGATCAGTTTCCTTTTGACTTTGTCGTTTAGTATACTTTGTACATGTTCTTCAGAGATTTCATCATGCACAAAATAACGAGATCAACCACATTTGACAAAGACACCATCAAGATTGTGTGAACCAAAAATCGATATCGCCTGACAGTGTTGTATTCGAATTCATCACAAGTCCTTTTACAAATCCCTTCACAAGTACTTTCACAAGATCAATTATAAGTACATGTAACAGGATGAAAAATGTATGTAGGGCCTATATGTATATAGGGCCTACTTTACCGTCTAAAAGAGAGCTGCAGAGAATTATCGTTCAGGAAAAACAGAGAGAAAGACGCGCCACCACGAACCCAACAGGTGCTCGTCAGACATGCCTTTTGGCGAGATCAGCAGGTCCAAAATTCACAAAACTGAGACCATTTCTACATTATGTAACTCTCGCTTGATATGAACAGGCATGAAGGTGGAGACCACCAGCTTATTAGCATGTCATTATTCGTGTTTCAGTTTGTCTGATATGTGATGTGATGGTACTTTTATGAATCTGTTTAAACATGATTAACTATTGGTGAACTGGCAAATGCTTTTTATGCAGGGCGTAAGATGCTTGGCTTTGCTACTGACGCACTTCTGTATTGAGGAGGGTAAAACAGAAGAGAGACTGAGTCGGACATATAATTCTTAAACAGTACACCAAAAAATCGACGTAGGAGACACTCAAGATTACACTTAAACCAAAACTGCGATGGAGGTGAGGAACTACTCGTCTGAAAACAGCTCTGACTTATCCGGAATGAGCGGGTGTGAATTCCCGGTGTTAAACCTGACGGACGAGAGCAGGGCTGACGTTTACATGCTCAATGCACTGACGGGAAAGGTGATTCTGATAGTCATGTTCATCATCCTTGCTTTCGGTGTGCCGGGGAATCTGGCGTTTCTTGTTGTGGTATTTCGTGTGCAGGCCATGAGGAACGCCACTAACATGTACCTTACCAGCCTAGCCGTGGTGGACCTAACATTCCTCTCTGTCAGCATCTTACCCTACTTCTTTTACTTCAATAACTCGGTCCGCACCCACTTGAACACTGCTGGGAGAGTGGGTTGCGTCGGGGCTTTCATTCTTCCATACTTTACTTACTTCTTGTCGATATCCACCGTGATCCTGGTGACCCTTGACAAATATAACGCCGTGTGCAACCCCATTAGGTACGCCAAAGGGCGCAACAAGCAGCGAGCACTCTGGCTTATCATCGGGAGCTGGGTGGTTGCCGTGCTGCTGGCCGGCCTGGTAGCGCTCCGCCTCGCCAGCTTAACAAGACGGTGCGCCCTGTGGCCTAAAGGAGAAAAGTACCAAGACTTGCCGGTGCTCGTCGGATACTGTGGTGCGGTCTCGTCAGCCGGATTTATAATCGGGCATTCGGTGGAGGTTGTGGTCTTCTTCATAGCCCTGGCGGCCAATGCTTTCATGTACGGTCGGATAATCTTCGTCCTTAACACCAGAGTCAACAAGAAGAAGCAAGAGCAGCAGACTGTCCCCATTCGGGCCTGTCAGATGCGCAACCAGGTCTCCCAGCTACTCATCACCTTCGGTACGGTGTTTTTCTTGTGCCAGTCTCCATTCGTCTTCATCTCCCTAGCCTACATCAGAGACTATCACCTTGGGATTCCGCGCGATGTGTCCTATCGAAAGTTTGTCCTGCCGCTGACCATAAGCCACGTTTTCATCTTTCTGAACTCCGCCATCAACCCAGTCATCTACAACCTAACCAGCAGGATCTACCGTCGGGCCTTCAAGGAGGCTACGTGCTGCGATCGCTTGCTTTGCAAGCGCGACCGACAGAAGAGCGTGGTTTCGATACGACCACACGTGTGTGAAAACCCCATACCAGCCGAAGAATATGGTGTGGATGATATGGAAACAAAACTGTAAAAATTGGTTATTTCGGATTGTCAAAATGCGGACAGGCCTCAAGAAGCAAATCATATGAAAAAGATAAGTCTACATCGAAATATAGAGCCTTCTTTTCAACACTGTTTTGTATGGAATTAACGCGCAGTTGTCTCAAGCGAAAAGTGTTCTCTCTCAATCGGGATATGACTAAACTTCAAATTAACTCCCGACTTCGTGGGCATGGCTTGGTCAACTACGTTACACTAACACACCGAGGCGTAATTTCCCAACGAGCCAGTCTGGGTATTACCAGTTAAGAAAATATGGAAATTGGTGATTGATAAATGTTGAATGACTCGGTCGAATGACAGAACAATAAGCAAGTAATTGACCTATCGCGGTATATAGACTTGCGTAAACGCAGATTGTGAAAATTGACAAAGTGGACAGGGAGTTGAGTCAGGGAGGCCCAAAAGCTGAGACTACAAACTCAACGATAGAAGTTGTCCGATAGGCGTGGCTAACTTTAAAAGAACAATAGGTCAATCCTGTTCGTAATTCGTCATACTCGCGCAAGCAAACACCACTAATCACAAGCTCCCACTGCTGCTGCGTTAACTTCCGGTTCCATTGGCTCCATGTAACTCTGTGGATATGTTTGTTTCACAAGGATCCAGATCACGATCAGTGATCCATAACAAGAGCGCAGCAAGCGCTTGCTCTGCATGCACAGCCACGAAACCCCTTTGTATATTATACCCTGTGATCGCAATTTTTCGCTGGTTATCTGCATCCTGAAAACTTTGTGTACCCAGGTGTAGGAAATTGAATATTCTTGCAGTTGTTAGTGCTTGGTATGATCTCACAGCATAATAAATTTAATACTTGTGCAGTTGCTTGCATTAAACTTGGTCCCCTGAATGTAGGTGCAGTCATTGCCTTTAACAAACGCTTTCTTCTAGAGTAATTTTGGGGATAATTATTGCCCCGTTGTTCACAAGATTTTGTGTTTTGTTAGAATCATTTTTTATCGTAGTATTTGTAGGCCTACAAAAAAGTATTTCCCGAGATTTCATAATCACTCCCTGTGATGAAATAGCACATTTTGTTCCTTATGAACCAGCTTTCCAGCAGTAGTCAACATTTTGTTGGCTGGTCTTAGCCAAATTCATACCAAGTCTTTGAAAACTGATATATTAGAGGAGGGGAATAAAATTACAAACTTATCATGGATAAAAGTTTATTCACAATTTCAAAATAGGTCTGATATCTCGGAGTTTTCTCTATTTCCCGGTCACAGCAATAATTTGTATTTAATTACAAGCAAAACACTACAACTATTGCTAGGAAAGTACTGGTCCCGCTTGTCCAGCTAAGATGCAGGCAGTTTTTGGAATTTTTCTGTTATTTGTCTGACTCGGCGGCGACAATCATTAAATACTTTGAAGTGCCAGAGTTGCAACTCCTGCTGTGTCCTTCCTCTACGGGTCAACCTTCGGGGTTCCGCATCTGGCGCGATATGAAGGAGACTGGAAGATCAGGGAATTCAGGGGTTGTTTGGTCCACATACATGTAGTCAACACATCAGTGATACACCAGGTGGTGTATTTTCTTCTAATATTATGTGGGTCCAGGCCATATTAGTGGCCCTTGTGGAACCAGTCTGCTCTTGTAGTCCTTGTTACTACTGCAGTAAGAACATATTAAAACATATTAAATTAGTGTTGGCAATTGGCATCAGACTATTTCAACCCTGTTGCCATATGACACACGGAACTCGGCAGCTCAGAAACAATGGAGTCCACGTTACGAGATTTCCGTCATTTTGTGACTTGAATATTTATGAAAGGTAATAAAACAAACTAGTCCTACAGTATAGTTTATAATTCTGGAAAGTAGTGGGAGTTGCTGGTACTCTCGGTGGACGTCAGCTTGACTAACTTTGTGACTGATGTGGTGTCGGAGACCTTGAGCTCCATCTGTCTTGACATGCCTAAAACAATGTGTCAATAACAAATACTACTAAAAATTACTTAAACAGTTATCAATTACGAATGTAACTGGGTGGATTGGACGTCACGTAAATCTAGGCCCTGGCAATCCTGTCTATGACGCCATTCTTGTAAACCGGACGTGGAATTCTAGGCCGCCCCGTTAGTGGGGTGGTAGGTCCATCCTTCAGTGTTGGATGATGAGCCACCAATTAAGTGCACTTTCCCCAAGGAGTGAATCAGACTCCAGATGTGCAATCCAATATTTATTTTTATTGATGATTCATTTGTCTTGTCGCAGCTACTGAGTTTTTTCTCCAAATCAAAATAAAACCTGTTAGCAAAACAATTACATAACTGCAATGAATGAACTATTGTACACAAAGTACAACATACTAGTCACACAATAGTTACATTATTGTATAGTTATTGCTCATAAAGTCATAAATTAGTAATGTACACTCGAGCATTAATCAAGGGACATAACCTAGTTGAAAACATGAATTGTGAACTCGAAGAGACTATTTTTGTTGCAGTGGCTGCTGATGAGGCCCCGTCCGCGCAAGGAACAACGTGGCTTGTGGGTAGCATAATTAATTGGCTCTCACCCCATCAGGGCGCCAGCGTAACTACAGGCATGAACCAACAACGGCAACCTGGTTATCTAATTAAGTGTAAGCAATCATAAGCAGGGTCTCATAACAGAGTAACAGATAACCGGGTCGATAAACCTAACTACGTGTATTATTTCTTATTTGCAGCAAACCACCAACCGTTATATGATATGTGCTGTGTTCTCTGTTTTGTTATCTTGTGCGCAGTTTTGTCCCAAATTAAATACCATAAATTTATCCCTCAAACTCAAAGAGTGTGCAAAACAAAACCTAAGGAGCTTACAGTCATCATTATTGTGCACTTCACTTACGACTTGGGATGACGTGTTATCGACAAAACAGATATAACGACTTCAAAAGCGTGATAATGATAACTTCTAGCTTGCGTTCCAAGTGAATAGCACCCTGTTTTGACAAAATGCAACGAACAACTTGATTTATAAAACGCATTCTGACTACATATTCTAACCTCTTAAATGTAATTACCTCTTAAATGTAATTAAATGTAATTACCTACTCAATACGACATTTACTAGTTTAATTTTAACCTTAAGCACGATACAACCATTTCAACAAAATTAGGTGTTATACTTTTAAGTATTGTAACGTGATAATTCGATTACAGTAGCATTTTGATGGTATTGACAATTTTAAATAACCTGAGAAACTTAGTGAAAGAGCATCAGGTTATGACACAGGCCACAGATATGTAACGAAGACCAAATACTGTAAGCCTACTTTACGTTTCTTTATTCACTAACTCAGAGAGAGGCAACTTCTGCACTGGCTTTAAGTGGATGACCTTGTTTTCACTTTGACCACTCTTACAAGTTTCTTCTTCCCTGAGTAAGTTTTAAAAACACGCCTGATGAGGAGCCATTTGTTTCTAGGGAAGTAATTTGACAATAAGCACAAAGTCGCCAACCTTGAGGTCATTTTGGGTTCAAGCCATTTCACCTTTCTTGAGTGTGGGGAAACACATTCCAGAAAGGATCCATCGGATCCTCCTGGATCCACCTTCTTCAAAATACATTGGCAAGGATTTGCTATTCCATCTCCACACACATGTATCTTTTTGTCTAGTTTATCAAGTGAATGTGATGCACCACAAAGAAATAGTAGGTGATTTGGCTTGATTGGCTCCAAGTTGTTGTCGTCTGACCCGGTGGTTATCTGTCTGTTGTTTATCATAGACTCATTAAGGTTTCATTGCTCACTGTGGGCTCTGTCATTAGTGAACTAGAAGCCTGCATGTCGAGCTCATTTGCCTATCCAGATGCCTTTGGGAAGCAGTCGAGGGGTTGATTTTCCACTGGATTCCCTACTTTGGAAGGAACTTGTC
Organism: Acanthaster planci; assembly: GCF_001949145.1. The sequence goes on from NW_019091419.1 coordinate 610,768, forward strand.
AAGTCAAGCTAACCAGTCAAGTCAGAGCCATTGCCTCATCTCAGCTCTATTGGAGTTGTCCTCGTCGGCAGATTAAATCTGTGCATGCTATGCACGCACAGATGCAACCATATCGCTTGATCTGGTTTTACCATTTCACCAGAAAAAGCCCGAGACAATCTCCTTCGCCAAATGAGAATGGCGGTGTGTTTGGGATTACCCTGTCGGGTGGCAGGTCTGTTATCTTTAGCTTTGCTGGATCTTCAGATCTTTTTCTACACTCGAAGTTGCTCAATACCTTGCGTAGCACGGCCAGAGTGTCACAGCCGTCCCTTCAAGCTTTGTATCGTAACCCTTTTAGAGGTACCAAACGTGACTTCAATAACAGTAGACATGAGTGACTGCGGTCGTCGCTGAATTCACCACACAAAGGCTATAAGTTGCAGCCTTAAAGCTGCCTGGGACACATTAGAAAAATAATGAAACCAATGTCTGCTCGAGTTAGTCCAAGTCCTGTTTATAGCGTTGACAGTGGTCCCTGCGTCGTTCGGTAGAGTTTCGTCCCAACCCAGCTTCTTCCTGCTTAAGTCTTCAACAATCCCCTTGGCTAACAGCTCGAAGGGACTTTCAAATCCTTGCGGGTCATAGATAGAGGATAAAATGCTCAGCAACCTTCTCTTCGTCAATGGTTTCTCCTTTGGGACTAACTCGATACCCAAAGCAATCCACCCTGACATCCCATTGCATTACAAGGCCTTTGGTAGCACTTCGCAATTCAGCTCTTTCTTTATTAGGGACAAACGAACTCGAGGGTTTTCCCTCAACCACCTCGTTAGATCAAAACCACCTCGGGACAGAAATTCCCGTAGTGAGAATAAGCAATCATAGAAATTGGGCATGACGCACTTAATGGTGTCTGTATGGATGGAGGGGTTGGACGGTCTTCCAGCAGGGGGAGGAGTTCGTGCCTGGTGGGAAGACTCCGCTCCAGGGCGCTTGGAAGGAAACACGCAGGTTCGGGGTAAGGTCGGAGAGTAGGGGATCGGTGGGTCTGTCTGTGGAACTTTCACGAACTCACACCCTTCACTTCCAAAACAGTGCTTCCAGATTTCTTGTTTGGGGTCAGAAACTCGGCCTGTTGAAATTGAGCAGGCACTCGTTAATTTTTAAGTTACAACCAATTACATTAAAGACTTACTATTCGAGGAAAATTAGGAAGAATTGAAGATACCCTTAACAAACTTGGTCTGGTACGACCTAAAATTTGACTACAGCGTGTTTATGTAGGCACAGTGGCTATATTGGGCATCCAGGAAGAAACACAAGTATCCAGGCCAACCCCGGTCGCTGGCTGACCAGTACTTACACATACTATCGTTCATAACATGCACTCAAATGTCCTTAAATGCACAATATACAGTCCATAACCTACAGAGACATCCTAGTTCAAAAGAAAGAAAAATAGTCGACAAAAATCAAAGCAAGTATAATGTACATTAACACATTAACTGTGTGGGTCGGGTATCCTAGAGAATACCTACCTAAACGGTCACTACGTATGCAAGTTCCCATGTGCGTATAGCTATTACTCTGTGAGATTCCCAGCGTAAGTGACAATCTGCTACCGAGAGAGCTTGTAATTCACAGCCTCTCCTAGATGTAGCCACCGCTCAGAGAAAGGCCAGTTTTAATAGTGCTAGCGTGCAGAAGGGTTGCATTACTCAAGGGTTCGAAAGAAGGACCAGCCAGCATATGGAGAACCTTGTTTAAGTCCCATGATGCAACTAGTTTCTTTTTTAAGGGGACGTTCTATGAACTTTATGTGTAGTAAGTGGTGCAGTACCAGGTTTTTGGAAATGTTGGCACCATCTTCAATGCCAACATGGATAGCAGCAAGGGCTGACCTGCAATTACAAATCGTAGAGACCTGGAGTCCCGACTCAAACAAGGAACTCAACGACTCAACAGGAAATCAGCCATAGTGCTCAGAGGAGCGTTGGCTGGAGCCAAAGCCTGTTCTTCGCACCACTCAGCAAAATACCGTACTCTTGCTATGGTAAATTTTGTGAGTGGACAGATGTCTTCCCCGTATGGCCATGGCTGCAGCCTGGCTAGAAAGTCCCGCTGAGCGGAAGGATCGTTGGACAACGTCCAGCAGGTTAAGTGTAAATCGCTTGGTACTGGATGTAGAATCCTGGACTCGAGCTAGTGAAAGATGTCTGGTCTGTTGGGAAGGATCAAGAGCCTTGACAGTCTGGGGAACCAGGGCTTGCGCGGCCAGAACGGGGCGACCAGGAGTATCCGACGGTGTTCGCGCTCGATTTTGGAGAGAGCCATCAATCAGTGAGATGGGCGGGTAGGCGTACCCTAGAATGCCTGACTAGTCGATTTGCAGGGAGTCCGTGGCTCAAGCTTAGGGGTGCAGAGATCTCGTGTAGAAAGTCGGAAGTTGGGCGTTGGCGGGAGAAGCAAAGAGATCGATGTGAGGCCTCACTAACATCGTGAAGAGGATCTTGACGACCTCTGGATAGAGAGTCTATTCTGTTGGGAGTATTTTGCCGCGGGAGAGAGCGTCCGCTATCGTGTGGTCGGGGCCGGCGATGTGGAAGGCTTGCAGGTTGACTGCTTGTTCCCTTGTCCACTGTAGGATCTCCCAGGTGCGGGTGCACAGCTTGGGGGATCGAGTGCTGCACTGATGATTGGTGTACGCCACAGCTGTACAATTGTCCGAGCGAACCAGGACATTCTTCCCTCTGACGTACGGTAGGAAGCATTGCAGAGCGTGAAATATCGCCTGAAGCTTCAAGACGTTGATGTGGTTCGCCTGGAAGGCGAAGGGCCAGGTTCCCAAGAACTGATGAGGAGGGAACCTCGAGATGATGTGTCGGTTGTTATTACTACAGCCGGTTTTGGCCGCAGAAATGGTAGACTGGCGATCAAGTGACGTTCCTCTAACCACCAAAGCAGATGATGTCGAACACCGCCCGATAGCGGAACCATATGACTGATTAGATCCCGTTTGGGCCTGTAACAGGAGAGTAGATGAAGTTGAAGAGGTCTCATGAGAAGCTTGCACCACGGTATCAGGTCGACCAAACTTGCCATCAGCCCGAGGAGGCGAAGCCACGCGATGGCTGGAGGAAACCGGGTTGAGCGAAAAAGGGATTTGCGCTCCCGGAGATTGGCAATGTAATCGGCCGTCTGGGTGATAGTGCCCCTGTGGAGATCAAGTTTTGCTCCAAGGTAAGCCGGGGACTGAGACGGAGACAGTCTTGATTTTTCTATTCATTTATTCATTCCTTCATTATGGTTTATTAAAACATGAATGGCAGTAGTTAGACTGAATTGAACATGCTATTACAATTTAAAACCCATTAATATATTACGAAATAATAAAAAAAAATTAAACCTTCAATCGTAAAACACAAATACTGATATTAAGAAAAATTAAGTGTCATTTAAAATTTTTATCATAGAAGGTATTGCGCTATTTTGAAATCATTTAGTTTTACAACTGTAACTGGATGAATCGGTACATGCATCATTAATCATTATTGGAAATAGGATAGGCCGTAGTTTCGTACCCTGAGGTACCCCAGCATGAACTGTACTCAATCAGACCTGGTCCCGAAATATTTAACACACTGACGACGACAATCCAAAAAAATTAAAATCCAACTAATAATAGTAGGTCTTTTATAGAGTTGGAATAATTTAGGAGCTATAATATTATGGTCTATGCGATCAAACGCCTTCGAGAAATCTGTTAAGACCACCGTAGACGTTGCCTTAGGATTTTCTGCATTTGCATAAATTTCAGTGGCTAGTCTTACGTTCTCTAAGATTGCAGGATGTCACTCAGAGATTGGCACAATCTCAGAACATAACCACTGATTTGGCACTCAAGCACTTCTAAATGAGGTATTCGAAATATGAGTTAACGGATAGCACAACTCATACGCTAACTCACGTATAATACGCACTGGTAAATCATCAGAGACACCGGCCTTACCAAGTTTAAGGGATCTAAGTTCACGATACACCTGGTGAGGTGGATCTCCGGCAAGTAATCCTGATTCATTGGAAGGAACGTTGGTATGGTATGCCTGTCAAGGTAAGGTAAATCTGAAGCCACCGAACAAAAATATTCATTAATTCTATCGGCAACCCAACGAAAATGATGTTGGGTGTCCCCAAATTCCATACCAGGAATCGCAATCGGGTTAGGACCTTGCTCACGACCAGTCAATATTTTAATCTGATTATAACATCCTCTGGGAGTGGTTTTTAAATTACGAACCCGGGTATTATAGTAGGTCACTTTAGCCCTAGCAATACTACGTATTGTTCTATTTTGAAGATGACGCCATAAAACAAGATTCCCATTACTGAAAGCTCGTTGTCTCTGGGGTATACAAGCTTTAATATGGGAGGAAATCCAAGGTTTATCAGTTCCATGCAGGCGGATCGTTTTTGTTGGCAAGTAAGTACTAAGTTTTTCCTTGACCGAATTAAGTAACATGCTACACTGCGCAAAAACACTCGTGCCATGTATGACGGGTTATCCAGTTTCCAAATTGTCTCAACCCACTTTCCTTGAAAGGGTGGAAAGTTTTGTTTGTAACATAACGTCGAGTCGAATACAATGGGTATCCTGATTGGGGACCCAAAGTACGCAGTTGTGGTCGCTCGTACCAAGTGGAGCATGGACGTCAATATCGGTATACACATTGGCATAATTAGTTATGATCTTATCCAATGTTACCACCCCTAGATTGATGATAAAGCCCAGGCAAGAAGAAAGGTCGTAGGTTAGACGAGTTGATGCTACGGCTTCCTCTAAAGCACGACCTACGATCAGCCAGTCGTCCAGATACTGGAAGATCAGCACGTCCAGCTGGCGTAGATAGGCGGCGACAGTCTTTGCAACACGGGTGAAGACCCTGGGGGATGTCGAAAGGCCGGATGGCAGGACCCGAAATTCGTAGACTTGACCTTGTACATGAAGCAGAGAAACTTGCGATCCGCCTCGTGGATTGGAATGTGAAGATATGCGTCCCGGAGGTCGATTGTCAAACCCAGGACGGAGTCGGGATGGAACGTATTACCGTCAGTATGGTTTCCATCCGGAATTTCCTGGGCTGGATATACTTGTTGAGTGGTCTGAGATTGATTAATGGTCGCTATTTGTCGGTCCCCTTCTTGGAGGAAAGAAAGAAGGTGGACAGACAACGTTTTGTCACACGGTTGGTTTGAACGTAACCGATGGCATGTTTCTGGAGCAGGGAGTGAAGTTCGGCCTCCAGGGCCAGGCGTTTGTTTCTCTTGCGTGGCACCTTGGTCGAAAGCAATATCGCCTCGGACGGAGGCGTACTTGTGAACTCGAGGGAGTAGCCGTGTGCAATAGTTGACAGGACCCATTCGTCCGAGGTGATCCCCCGCCAGAACCCTGCGAATTTCCGTAAGGGCGCCCTTATTAAATTCTATGGTTCTCATTTCTTTTACCACTTGAGATAAGGTCGGTCAGTAGAAAAAAGATCCTTAAAAAAATTCATGCTGTTGGTGTCTAAATGACTGAATAAACCTCAATTTTCCGTGTACGGGAGCCTTTTTGTTCTCTCTGCATTTTTGATATACATAAGTATTAAACAAAGATAAATGTATAAAAAAATCGACCCCCCCAAAAATGTTTTGTCTCTCTACTTGCAAGCAAATGGGATATACATGTTCTTATTGTTACCCGAAGCCACAAAACATACTGCGCTAGACTGAGAAAGTCTAATGCTGCTGCTGGTAGGTACCATGCTGCTCACAATGAAAATCTCCTTTTACAAGTCCGGTTCAAGAGAAGTGTAGGGCTATGCAGGAACCTCAGTGGGCCACGGAAAGGTACGGTATATCGAATGTTCACACGAAGGCCGACCGTCGCTGTTGGTCCTTTGCGAAATCGTAAGTTTTGAGGGCTTTTGTTTTCAAAGGTCATGCTGGCCATTTTTTTCCCTTCAGGTTTTTTTTGGTTTAGTTCTTTTTGGCAGCGTCGGCGGGAAAAAAGTTTTTTCCGTGATCGGGAGCCCAAATAGGGTTGGTCGGGAATGAGAGCCATAGAATATAAAAAGGGTGCGCTAAGCGACTGCCGACGGGTGCGAGATTGGCTGTTGTGGAATGTGAAATTGCGCAGTAATCGGCGACGTTCCTCAAAAGAAGATCGACCCGAGGAATCTCGGGACACTGGCGAGTTCTCGTCACAAGCACGTGCGATGTATTCAGAGAGGAGAAAGGCTGTACATTGCAGGTAGAAACAAGAAGCCTTGTCAAGTTTGACCAAGGCTGTCTAGAGGCGAGACTTGTCACCATCACAGATCGACTTCAAAGGAGGCTTGCCAGAGTCAGTGGTGATTTTGTCTCTAGCTGCATTGGGAGTCTCTGGTACTGATAGGAGATTGTCATGATCCTAAGCTAGGGCCCTAGGGGGATATGGGCGCCAGCGTGAGGCCTTGCTGATTGAATCGATGCATGAACGGTCGAGCGGAATTCCTGGGAAAGTTGGCCCAAAGATTCCAGCCTGGTTGTGTGACGCTTGAAGGAAGCATGACCGGTGTCCCTTTCCGGGGGCAGGAGGCCGAGGGCCTGGATCATGTCGCATTGAAGGAGACGAAGCCAGCCCTCAGAAGGGGTGAGATCACCCACCGTATCGGTATCATCTTCTCCTGATGATGGTGTCTGCTGCCTGAACTGAAGCACAGTTGTGCCAGGGTCAGATCCGTGGGTGCTCCCGTACATAGCAGAATGTTCTGGAAGGAGAACACCAGCTTGACTCAAGCCTCGGTGAGTTCCACGTTCCGAGTAGTCGTCCATGACTGCAGAACGGGTTGAGGCTGCAGGAACCAGGTGAGGTAGGTCCGGGTCCGGAGGGGTAGAAGCCGGTGTGGGCTTATTGCTAAGGCAGCGGACGAGGGAGGACAGAGATTCGTTAATAGACTGAAACGCTGTCGTCCATGGTTCAGGGGAGTGTTCCCGTTGCTTTGAATGATGCCTCTTCTTGGTTTTTAAAGAAACCGATGAAGAAGAAGACCAATTGCCCTCGGATTTTGGAACGCAGGGGTGAATAAGCAGCTGACTCGGTGGGTGAGGTCGGAGGCTCATCCCCTAGGTTACTTTCCACATCAACTTCTTGGACCTCTGTCGCTGCTTCACTATTGCTTGATGAAGTAGCTAGGGACGAGCTACTCTGTTGTGCCCCATCTGTCTGAACCTCGGGTTCCCTTACCAAACCATGTTTCTGAAGTGAGTAACCTCTTGGAGTCGATTTACTTTCCTCACACAAGGTCTCTGGGGATGGTCTGGACTGCCTCTGACATTCCGAAAGCCATGGACAAGGCTTAAGGTGGATCCGGTGAACTACCTTCTCATGTCCCACGGAGGTGTGGACAACATACACTGGATGATTGGAATAGGGTTGTTTGATGAAGAGATAAGGTACCATAAGCTGTTGGTGGATCTGCTTGTCACAAGGGGAGATGACTTGGCGGTACAGGAGACTATCGTGGATGGAGTACCTCTTCCAGTCGCGAAGGGGTGCAGTAACCTCCCGTCCGAGAACTTCCTTCTCAACTGGATCAGGCTTCATTCTCTTCTTCACACAGTCAACAACTAGCCCCAGCACTGGATCCTCAGATTGGAGTGTTGATTGCCAGTTCTCCCTGTGAATAACCAGGACAACATCGGGTACCTCCCTCCTGGAATGCTCTAATGCAGTGAGATACCGCCAACGGAAACTCCTGGTTCCTTGTGAATGGACATTGAGACTCACTGCAACTGTTGTTGAGCCTACGGTGCACAGAACAGAGGGCACATCCATTTTCTCACCCTCTTCTGTGGTCACACAATGGGACAAGGCATCTGGGGATTTGTTACGTCTTGGTCTGTACTGAATCTCACAGTCATATGAACTGAGTTGTTGTACCCAGTGCATCTCCGTGCATCCCAGGTTTGCCTTCTGGATGAAGATCAGAGGATGTGATCCATCAAGACAATGCACTTAGCTAGAGCTGAGGAGGTACCCCTTGAAAACTTCCGTCACCGTCCACTTTATTGCAAGGAGCTCAAACTTAAATGCACTATACTGACCATTGTGCTCATCCAGCTGACGTGCCTGTGAGGCATATGTGATTACATGCTGATTATCGACGCCGTGCTGTAAAAGTATGGCTCTGAGACTTGTGGAACAAGCATCTGTCTGCAACTCATATGGTTTAGAGAAGTCTGCATAGGAGAGAATGGGTGCTGTCGTAAGGCACTTTTTGAGCGACCTGAACGCAGACCTAGCTTATCTAGTTTCATGCTGTGACCCTTCCAGATCTTACCACCTTGCAGATAACGAAAGAAGGGAGCAGCAACATTGGCGTAACCCAATCGAATCCAAGGAATGGCCTAATCTCCTTCACAGACTTCGGCTCAGGCCACTATACTGAACAACTCGCACCTTTTCAGGATCTACTGCTACTCCAACACTAGAGGCTCTGTGGCCAAGGTACTGTACTTCTGACTGCAACAGGTGGCACTTGGATGGCATAAGTTTTAAGCCGTGTTCCTGCAGCTTCTGGAAGATTGGCAGCATTGGCTGCCATCCTGTTGTAGACTGATGGGGTTGATAGTTAACTGGTGGGTAGTATGTCACGAGTGGGTATGGTACTTGTCGTGGATGTGGAGTTCCCATCTGCTGTGTTGCTACATGTGGCGATTGGTCTTGGGTGGGGCCACCAAAAACGTTCCATTGTGCAGAGACAATAGCGGTAGGGTTTGTCATGGAAGTCATCACTGGGGTGACACCTTGATAATTGGGAACACCAAGTTGATATTAGGTGAGACTGTTTGGAGGGTGTCTGTCCCAGCTGGGGTAGCGTGCTTCCATCTCCATGGGAGGGTCCTCGGGATCATCACCCGCTCCAACTGGTGCTTCCTCCACCAGTGGTCTAGACTCTAGAGTTCTCCTCAATGACTTGTGGGGTAAGTTCCTCAAGCTACACCTCTGGCTCCTGCTGAGGCTCTGATAGATGTGGCTTTGTAACTGGGCGTCGTACAGCAACATCATCCACCCCTGGCGTGGCCTGCAACAGCGGATGGGGTTGTTGGGTTTGAAGATAGAACTCATCATCAGAGCTGCTCACATCTTGGGTTGGGCCTAATTGGTGGGCACGTTCTTTGTTGAACGCTGTCTTCTCTTAGTGTGTGGTGGTACGGGTTCTGGTGCGTGTTTTGATGCAGGGAGGTGGTTACAGGGGAGGAGCAGATTCCAATGAAGGACTCTAGTCCTGGTGTTCCCGCTCTCTGGCCTCACCTCATACACCGGCATATCATCTTGCATCTGTCAGATGACGACGTGTATTTTCTCCTCCTAGTAGGATCTTAGCTTTCCTGGACCACAAGTCTCATTCAGGTTTCGCACAAGAATTTGGTCCCCAGGCTGAAGGCTAATACCATGTGCCCGCTTGTTCACTGTCACAGTGGGTCGTCTTGGAACTATGTCTGGAAGCTAGGGCATATGCTTGCTGAGTCTGAGTCTTCCATTTGGTGACATAGTCAGCATGGCTTGTAGTGGCGCCCTCTGTACTGGTTGGAAGGTCGAAGGAGATATCAGGGAAGTCAGGGTTGTCTCCCATAGATACAATAGAAAGGGGAATACCCAGTTGCCTCACTGTGAGTGCAGTTATAAGCGTGCACAACTTTATCCAGAGACGCCTTCCAGTTAGATTTCTTCTCTTCCGGTAGCATTTGCAGCATTGACAGCAAGGTTTAATCTTTCAACTTGCCCGTTGCCCTGCAGATGGTAGGGTGTGGTCCTCGACTGTTCGATGCCACACAGCTGCTGAAGTTGGTGAAAAAACTGGTTTTCAAACTCTCAGCCCTGGTCATAATGCAATCTTTGAGCAAATCCAAACTTCAGGGCAAAGTCGTTGAAGATATTCTCTGCTGCTGTTTTTACAAGATTTGTTGGTTGTGGAACAGGCCTGGGCGAATCAAGTAAAATGGTCCATTACAACCAAAATATACTCATTTCCCCCTCTACTGCGCTCTAGGTGCAAGAAATTGATGGACACCAACTCCAATGGCTCTGTGGCAGTGATGCACTGCATAGGGGTATGCGTTGGCCTGTGGGGTCTCCGCTGCTTCAGACGGGGCACTCTTGAGTGACGTAGTGTCTTTCTGCATATGTGGCCAGTAGAACCAATCTCGGGCAAGGCTGAGTACCCAGTCTGCTTCCAGGTGGCCTATTCCATTATATAGTTCCTGGTACACCTGCTATCTGTGTTTCTGGGGGAAAACAAGTTGTCGCTGAGATCTTTCCTGCTGGTAGAGTATCCCCTGTTTAAGATGTAATTTCTCCCATTCATGGAGAAGAGCTGTCTTCGCTGGATGTTTGTTTCTCTTGCGCATTTTTGGGTCGTGGGTTGCAGCTGGCATACTCCAGTACCAGTCCAATTGCAGGATCTACTCGCTGGTCATCCGCCATCTCCTGATCGGTCACGTCTTGGGTTCCCTCACTGTCTGGAGGGATTTGAGAGGTGATTGCTGATATCCATGTGAGTCCTGACTGCTAAGCTTTAATGGCCCTGATGGTGGCATCAATTGCCATTGGAGTCATCTCCTGGGTGCAACGGGCCATGCACTTCTCCAAGTCGAGGGGTAACCGTGAGAGTGTATCAGCACCAACAATGGATTTTCCTGGCTTGTACTTTATGTTGAAGTTGAAGTCTGACAACTCAGCCACCTAACGGTACCCTGTAGCATTCAGTCAGGCAGAGGTGAGGAGGGTTGTTATCAGTGTAAACCGTGAAAGACTTTGCATAATACAGGTAGTCAGGGAATTTCTCGCATATCACCCACTTCATGGCCAGGAATTCTAGCTTGCCTGAATGCAAGTTGTAGTTCTTCTCTGCCGAGGTGAAAATCGGTGACCCATAGCTGATGACTCCGAGCTTTCCCTGTTGCCGCTGGTAAAAGATTGCTCCTAACCGCTCATTGGACGCATTTGTATGAAGGATGAAGGGAAGCAAAAACTCAGGGAATGCCATCACAGGTGGATTGGTAAGGTGATGGAGAATGACGTCCAGAATCTACTGGTGTTCACTTGTCTAGGTGATTGGTTGCTTGAAGGGGACCAGTCTTGCACTTTGTTTGGTGGGCTTCATCTTGCCCGGTCGACCAGTATGGTGTTGTGGTTTCCCTTGGTTGCCTGGGCTGACAGTGAGGAAGTCATACAGGGTTTGGCTACTTGGGAGAAATCCAGTATATACCATCTGTAATAACAAGGAAACCCAGTAATTTCCTCAGCTCTCCAACAGTTCCTGGTGTCTTGTCCTTCTGGGCTTGGACAGCGCTGATGTCTGCAGGATCCATTTTGTGTCCTTCTGCAGAGACAACACGGCCAAGGTATCGGACCTCCCGCTGAAACAGGTGGCACTTACTTGGCTTCAGCTTGATGCCATGTTGTTGTAAGTGATGGGGTACTTTGCGAAGTTGTCTTCAAAGGATGTTCCATACACCAGTATGTCGTCTAGGTATATGACGGCTACTTCCCATGTTAGTCCTTCTCGGCAGGTCTCAATACACTGCTGAAATACCACTGTGGCATTCGTGAGGCCAAATTGAATCTTCAGCCACTCGTACATTCCCCATGGGGGCACAAATGCCATCACGGGTCTGCTGTCTTCTGACATGAATCCCTGATTGTAGGTTTTACCCTGGTTAAAGGTGGAGAATCAAGAGCACCTAAACCGTTAAGAATGTCCTGGGTCCTAGGAATGGGTCGCTGGTCAGGGATTGTCTTATCGTTCAGCTCCCGGTAGTCCACGCAAAGACGTGGGCTACTATCCTTTTTCCTGATGCAGACTATCAAGGAGGAATATGGTGAAGTGGACCTGGCGATCCATCCCCTGTTGATCAGATCTTGTAAGTATTCCTTTAACTCTCTGTACAGTGGGCAGGGCACAGACATGTAGATCTTCTGGACCGGCTTATCATCTTTGAGTCAGATGTGCATCTGTAGGTTGTTAATACAGCCCATGTCATCGTCATCCTTGGCAAAAGCTCCGGCCTTTTCCCTCAGCATTCTCTCTGCAGTGCATCTCTGCTCTTCAGTCAGATGACTCAAATCAATTGGCAAAGTCCACTCGGATGACTTTTGGCCAGCCCGGGCTTTCACATTATTGGCTCTTGCATGATAGTTTTGTGGGAATCATCAGTAGGTGCACATGTATGAAAGGGAAGGACTGACCTGACTTGCTGCAGTTCACCAAGGACAGTATAGCCGGGGAGGAAGACATCATGATCAGAATGATTGGTTACTGGTACATGAATGTGTGAACAAGAACCCGCCTGCGTTGTTACACAGCACTCTCCTACATCTGCTTCATCTGTCCATGGCATACTGATGTTTGGCTCGAACAGCACTGGTATGTCCTCTTTGATGGGTCTTGTCATAACTCGGCAGCCACTGCTTTAGTTGTTCCCTTTGGAATCATCACACCTTTCTTCCCCACTCTGACTTGGCACAGGCAATCGGGGCTATTATCATGAAGGAGACTAACCAGGGTCTTGATGGATTCAGACTTCATCCTGAGAAATTGCGAGCAAAGGATGCCTCATTGTACCCGATGGCGGGTTCACATACATCCGGGGTTACTAGCATGGGTACTTGTAGCCTTGGGGTTGTGATTTCTATCCTGACTCAACGAGAACCCAGCTTCAATCCAACCATCAAAAGGAATGGGGGGTTGAATTTGCAGCTCTCACATCCAATGGGGTCTCGCCCAGTAGCTGATGAAAGGGTCATAAGGGGACATGTGCGAAGTATTGTCGAAACCAGGAACGGGGGAGAAAAGAGATCTGGGACCCTGTGTCCCAGAGCGCCTCTGTCTGCTGCCCGTCAATGTAGCAGTGCACCATACATGTGCTTCCGACTAGACAACTTACTTTCTTGTATTGTCTTGGGGTGAGGTGTGCACATACTTGGGCTTTTACTCCTGTCCTCTGCTCCTCTGTTGTGGTTTCTCTGTGCTGGGACTTTGTCAATGGGGTGGTAATACTGCTCGCCCCTCGGTGGAAACCCTTGGCTGTTTCCCAACTGATTGCTGCAGTTCTGAATGTAGTGGTCAGGTGATCCACACTTCAAGCAGTGTTGGCACTGGTCTCCAACACCTTGTGTCTGGCATCCCTGGCAGCCCCACTTCCTGGGTGGGCCTCGTTGGTGGGTCGCTTTGTTGCTTAATGGATTGGTAGACTGGCTGCCACCTGCTTGCAGAGCTGTGACAAGGGCAGCCACCTGCAGTTTCAGCTCATTCACGTCGTCAACTAGAGGGTTGGGCTTGGAGGTCTTGGGGCTTCTGGGTCAGGTGTGTTATGGGAGATGCTGCTGACTGTAACGATTGTGACCCATTCATCTTCTGCTGAAGCTCTGCCTCATGACTGGCTGCTGATCCTGGAGATACGGGCACGTCTGTCTGTACCCCCTTACTGCGGAATCCTGTCTGGAGTGAATGAAGGAACATTGCCCTCACCTGTTCTGCCTTGTACTTTGGGCCTGCAGTCAATTCCTTGGAGGCAAACCAGACCTTCTCCTGCAAATCCATGGCTCGAATTAGGAACTCCTGAGGACTCTCCTTAGCATCTTGCCGGGCCTTTGACAGCTGGTAGTAGAGCCCTGTAGTGTCCCTCTCCCAGTAATGTGACCTTAGGATGTGACGCAAGTCAGTGAGGGTGAGTGAGGGCTTTCCCTCAAGGTAGCTTCTCATGGTGTGACGCTTGGTTAATGGCCCTGATGACAGCCTCCACAACCTCTCTCTCCTTGTACTTCCTTGCTAACCTGGCCTCAATTTGATGCATCAGGGACAAAAAGAAGATTTTGTCCTTTTGCCCTGCATCGCCAATCTGTCAAAAGATTTTGAACTCTCTCTGGAAAACCGGTCCAGCTGCCATCTCTGTAGATGAAGGTGCACATGACTGGCTTGGCACTGCCTCCTCATCCTGCACTGCTGGTTGGGTCCCCGACTGCTGTTGGCCTGATGATGTTGCCTTCAGCACTTTCAGTACCTTTTGAAGTACTGAAAAACCCTCATCCTCCTGGCCCTCTACGACGTTACTGCTGAGGTACTTCCTGACTCTGCGAAGTAGGGCTGGGTTTGTCTTGCCATCCCCATCTTCAAGTCCGAGCTCCGCATATACTGTCAACAAGACTTCTCTGCTTCCTGACTGGAGTCGGCTATGTCAATCGTGATCCTGACATCTCCGCCCCATCACAGGCTCCGGTCGCAAGACAGGGGCTCGTCAGAATTGTGTAACAACCAGACACACATGTCCTGGCAAGGTTGCCAAATGTAAGCCAGCTCAAGGAGTTGGTTGAAAGCTGTCAATGAGCAAAGATTATGCAGACATGAATTTGGTTGCATAGAACTTACGATGTTTAATCGTCGGCTGCTCAACAAGGAATGCGATTATTACAAATACAATGCAATCAAGGTGATTGCATTGACAAATCCTTAATCGCAATTTAGTGTTACAGAAATCTCTCTACCAATCATGTTCTGTCTAAAAAGAAGTGGAAACTAAATCTCAAAATAATACACACAAGAAATATTTGCCTTAATATTAAAGTCAGGTGAACCTCATCTTATTTTAATTAAGGACACACATTTAAGTGCAATGCTCATATTTGTCATTTTTCGGTACACTGTAGATTCCCTAAGTCAAGTTCCAAACAAGTCAATAAACCAAGTACATGTACCAGTAACCCTCATTAAAAATGTACAAGAAAAAAAGGTGCTCTTGGCCCTACTGGTTTCTGTGGGCAGGTTTGGTCCACAAGAACTTGTGGTTTGTCTTGAACATGTGAGAGATAAACAGCTACTTAATCCTTAACAGGTCTTGTGGTCACTGACCCAGTGGAACAAATGTGCTTTTGCCTGAATACCAATGAGCTAGGGCTCTGTTCTTGGAATGTCTGACTCATCCCCTACTGGGACCATTTCTTGTCCTATGTGCAGCCACATGCTTGCAACTTAACAAGCATTGTCAAACTCTACTCATGAAGTAGCTTTGGAGAACATGGCATTCACATTTCTAAAAGTTCAGACTAGAAAAGGAATAATTACTAAAATAGACACTTTTAACAACTACTAAAAATACTAGAAATACACAGTCTCATCAGCAACTACTCTCATGAACTTTATATAAAGCATATCGTGAAATATCTCAGCTTCTCTCAACTTATTGTAGAGTTAACAAACTCAATCAAAACTTTGACCATTCTTTCTGAAAACTTGACACAGACTTTCCAGAAATGTGCTTAAAATCTCTGTGTTTTTTCCTTCCAGTAAAACTAACTTTAAGGGAAGTTTCAGCGAAATACACATGAACATTCCGTGGCTCCTCATGTTGCTTAGGTTTCTTCCAACTTCCAAGCAACTATTAAATCAATATCACTTTGTCCTGAGAATACATAAAATATAAAAGAATAACATCCTTATGATAACAACAGAATTAAAGAAATATAACCAAGTCTGAAATGGGAGATAGAGAAATGAAGTGAACATGCAGCATTTTTCCCCTTGTAAAAATAAGAATACTTGCATTTAACTCCCATGTACATTTTTCCCAGCGGTAGATTAGGAGCCTTTAACTTTTGACCCTGTAATGTCAAGCCTGACTCTGTAATGTCAAGCCTCCTAATTGATTTAAGAGTACTCCTACACAAGGACCCACTCATTGCTTTGGCCTTCTTACCACATTCCACTGGCAGACTTCTTGTCTAGGATTTATCACTTTATAATTAGATTTACCCTTGTTCTTCTGACCCGTGTACCCAACCATATTTTACCACTTGGTCATTTTTAGCCATTCTCATCACAACCACTCTCTCTATTCGCAGTACTCCCACTCTCTCTTGTACAAGTTGTAAAATAGTTTACAATAAAAGTTTCTTTCTCAAAAGTTAGTACATGTTGTCAACATTATTCCTTTTATACAACACTACTAAATTGGTGACCCAGACGTGATTTGAACATGCCACCTGAAGAAACACCAGCAGTGGGCTCTACTGCCACACCCACGACGGCTGCAGTTAGCCTGAAACTACCTCAGTACTGGCCAGCAGATCCACACGTATGTTTTGCTTAAGTGGAGGCCCAGTTTGCCACAAGAGGGATCAACGCAGAGAAAATGAAATACAACAATATCATTTCAGCTCTCACCCCGTCAATTGCCCAGGAAGTCTGAGACATCCTCCTAAATCCTCTACAAGACACCCCCTACAAAACCCTGCGTTAGGAGCTGACTAAAAGAACAACAAAAAACGACTACAGCAGCTCCTGACGGACGAGGTACTTGGCAATCACAAGCCGACGCAGTTACTGTGGTGGATGCGCCAACTCCTTGGTGACAGAGTACTGGAAGACTCCATCCTGCACCAGTTATTCTTGCAATGGTTACTGGCTAGCATACAGATGGTAATCACCTCGGCAGGAGACTCCATGACGATGGAATAATTTGCCGAGCTGGCTGACAAAGTCATGGCTGTGTCCATTCCATCCCACCCCACGGGATGAACTCTTTGACACCGATGGCTACCGTGACAGCAATGGCGAACCTGAAGAGCGAGGTAGAGCTTCTTAATAAATAGATAAATTGCCTAACCACTCAAGTTCAGAAACTCTTGATGTTGTCAACATTATTCCTTTTATACAACACTACTAAAAACATACCTGTAAAATGCGCAAAGATTATGCAGACACGAAAATGGTTGCATAGAACTTATGTTTAATCATCGGCTGCTCAACAAGGAATGACTTGAGATACAGCCAAGGCAAACAAAGGGGGTGAGTGCACTTCCTGCTTGGTATCTTAGCCAATCAGAAGAGAGTGACCATAGTAACTGGTCATCCCTCGGCTGATCGGTTGTGTTCTAAGAAAAGGAAGCTTTTCTTTTGGTGGGGGGGGAATTTTCCTTCACTTCTCTGGGAGGGGCACTACAAAAAGGCACTGTGAATGCTGTCTTCTCCAAATTAGTGGGGTGCATTGCTACCTGATAGTATCCGCCGGTAAAATTTAGGATACTGAAAAACTTGGAGCCTCCCAGTGCTTGTAAGGACTCCTCTATCCTTGGCAGCAGAAAGGAGTCTCAATGAGTCAGCTGGTTTTGGTGTCTGTAATCCACGAAGTTGTGGACGTTGCCATCTTTTTTCTGAACCACCACTGGTGATGTCCACAGACTGGAACTCTCCCTGACAATACCCTTCTCCAGTAGACTACAAATGTGGTCCCGCACTGCCTTGTACTGAGGAATTGGCGGGAGAGGTCAATGTCACTGTCGTACGGGATGAGCACTTCCTGTATGTATTTGATGCACCACTGTGTCTGTGTACCCCATATCATGTTCACTGTGAGAGAAGGATTCTTTGAGCCTTTCGAGGAGAGACTCAATCTTTTTCATTTCATCAGCAGTCAAGTGATCACTCACGTCTACCTGCAACAGTAGGGATGGCCCCTGGTCTCCCATAGTCATGTTGGAAACTGTAACACTTATGTCACCAGCACTTAAATTTCATTTTAAACACCACCATGTCAAAGTGCCCACTCTCTACCTTCACCAAACAGGGAGGGACCGTCAATGATGATGGAGATCCAATCCCTTTGGGCTCCAGCATCGCCTCATAGCATCCACCATCTGGGCCAGAGCTCCCCTGTCCAGGAATAACAACTCCCTGTTGCGCCGAAACTGTGATAGGTGACCCAGTTGTGAATGCCCTTCCAACTCTGCCATCGCTGCCTCCGAACTTCAGTGTCTGCTCAACTGCTTGTAGGGTTTTTATGCCAAACTGTATCGATTGAAAGCCAGGGGATCCTTTCTAGATGTGGTACAGAGCTCTTCTTCATCAGCTGCACCCAGCACTGCTGAAGGAAATTTATCCTGAGAATACACTGTGCAACCTCCTTCTTCCAAGCCTGCTGTGTCTTACGGTCTTTCCTGAGGACAAGGACGACTCATGCCTCCATGGTCTGGCTGATGGTGTGAGCGTCAGTTTCAAAGAACCCAATGTATGGCATCTTGACTTCATTAGCTGAGACTACAGTGAAAGGCCCTGGAAGTGATTGTAACTGGAATCCCTATGGAAGCAGCTCTCTAACAAAGTAACCCTTCCCCACTGTGGTGACCTGTGATCCGGGATCGAGCAGACTAATGACTGACCAACTTGTACTCTGCTGACGAACATGTCACTGCATGTTTCCCCTGGTGGTCCAAAGAATGCCTGTGGTGGCCCTGGCCTCTGGTAAAAAGGTTGTGTAGCGGAAGGGTACACAGGATACCCCAACGGTCTTGCCATGCCCTCTATTGCCTTAAGGATGCCATTAGTCATACTTTTTATCACCCCCAGAATTTCACCGTCATGGTTGGATCTTTGGTCAAGGTGTATGACGGCCTAGCTGGTACGCAGTACTCCTCCTAACCGCTCTGCTTCATGCCTCTTCCCGACTTTCACATTTAATGGCATATTCCCTGAACTCCCGGAATGATGTCACTTGTAGTCGCTTGTAGAGGTCATGGCAGTTGTTCTGCATTATTGTATCATTCAACCACTTGACATTTTGCTCCACTAGGGCTGAATTTGGACTTGAGTAGAGCTTCAAACCTCGTCTGGTTAGCCGCAGAATCCGTTTCTCCAGGTCAACTGCAAAATCCCTCACGCTCTCTCCTTGCTGCTGCTTGCAATCAAGGTACAGTCGCTGCAACTCTCCTGTCAAATCTGTGTCCGTAGGACTGTTTCAAGAAGCAGATAATTTCATCAATGGTCTTGCCTTCGGTTATGAGAGCCTTCACCTCCAAGTTCAGAACTCCTTTCAGGTAGTCAAGGAGGAATGCCCTCCTCTGGCTGGCTGGGATCACGTAGCGCTGGAATGCACCCTCAATGGAAAAGAGGAAATCTTCAATTTCTCCTGGTTTTCTTTCGAATGTTACAATCTTTCTTTCTGGTGGCATGACCAGCTGTGCGCGAGTTGACACTGCTGGGCTGGGAGCATCATCGCACTTCAGGGGGGCTTTCTCAGGGATCTGTACGGTAAAAACCCTGTCTCCCCAACCCGCTAGAGGTGGGCCAACTGTGTTCTTGTGGGGTGGTACAACTACCTATTCACCTTCGTTGCAGTACAGCAATCCATGAGCTGTTGGGAACTGGGCCTGTAAGGTGCCAAGGGAAAGAGGGCCATTTTCTTCTGCAAGGGGAAATTTGCAGACAGGTCCATTTGAGGCAATCTTCACGTAACTAGTCATGTTAACAACAATTTCAATCACATGAAACAGATTGATTAGGGTATCTCAAAGGTTAACTGTAAAATGACTTGAACAACTCCAACAGCCCTAATTAACTGAAGGGGAGACTTCCACAATTACATGTACTTTTGGTACATACAGCAGCACAACCAATCCAATACTTTGCAGGCAAGGACTTACAGTACACGACACTAAATTAACAATAACTGTCTACACAATAAGCCTTCCTAAACACTTCCTAAACAGACGTTATCAATTAGTAAGCTGGAGGTCTTATTTCCTTGGACAGCGGGCCTAATGTTGTTTATAGTTTCTACCCACGGATATTAAGAATGCAAGTTATGTTCTATTATTTAAACAACTTCCTTTTTAAATAACTCAGTTACACTTCCTACAATTTATACACCACCCATTCTGTATAGCTATAACTGAAAACACCTGTTAGCAATCTAAGTAGTCAGCACTAAATATCAAAACCTCACTTCCCTCAATACAGAGGTGCAATATGTTCCACAAATACCACAATGTCCACAGATGTCTAGGAACAATTATATTTCTAGCACCAGTAAGTGACAAAATTCACATGGGCACCTGAAAAATTGCACCAAGCTACCAGGTCTCAAAATTTTGATTAGTCAGACATTTCCAAATCAAAAACTTGCTGAAAAGATTTCCTCATATGTAAAGCACAGAAGCACAAAAGGCAATAACAAGCGATAAAGAGGTTTTCCCATCTCTTTGTCGTTCTCGGACACCGTTGCTTGCAACTGGTCATGCTGGACCCTGCTCAAAGCTACATTCTCCACCTTCATAATTGATTCCACCCTTTCCTGTAGAGCCAAATTTTGACGTTTAAGGCTTCTTCTGTCAGCCTGCAGCAGTGACACCTTCTCCTGGAGCTGCTGATGAGACAACCTGTTATTCGGTATGGCCGACTCCAGGGAAAACACACTCTCGGACTTCCTCATCTCCCGACGGGCAAGGACCATGAGGTCACTCCGATGTACCCGGTAAATGTCACATCGCGGCTTATTGCTTAGAAATTAACAATGCATGTGGTGGATTATACCATTATAGTACACATCACCTCCTGTTATCCGCACTGGAACCTGGCCTTCTGGCCCCTTCTTGGCCTCCACTACACTAGGTAGGTCCCTATTACCTATGCACAAACAGTGAAGGCAATTTACCCAACGAAGCTGTAAATTCTTCCTCTGTCAGTATGCTGGGATGGGACAAAAACCAGGCAGATGTCGTCCAGCCACAATACCTTCAACCATTAGTCGCCATGACAAATCAGAAAAACAAGGAAAAAACGACAGACGGCATGCCCTTGTTGTTCACTTTCATAATCTGCAAATAATAACCTGTAGACCATGTGTTGAGGCCTGCATTACGAGCTGCCTTTTCCCACCTAATTTTTTTTTTGTGACCAGGGCGCTCTCTCTTCCACCAGTACCTTGGGAAAACTCTGCCAACTTGATGTTGAGCGTGGCCTTCTTTTTCTTCTTTGCAGCTTCCCACCATCTCCTCAACTTCGTGTCGCATGGTCTGCATATAGGGTGGATGCACCCCAGCAACATCTTCCTCAACAACGATGTGCAATCTGGCCTTAATTATGTGAGCCATATCCTCCTTTTGTATTGGATTGCGATTCAGTTCTTGACACCTCAAGACTCCGCATAACCTGCACAAATAGGCCACTTCAGACATCACTGAAAAGACCTGCCCATTGACGACGTGCCACTACTGGCCAACTAGACAGTGGCGCTTGCACACAATCTTGCGGCCTTAACTGCACTAAATGAAATGAACAGAAAAAAAATCTGCATCTGTTTTTTAAAAACTTGTAAAAAAAGTAAAAAGGAAAAAATGTAACCTGGAAAAATGACATACTTCAACTAAGAATATAAAAAGAACAACCACCAAAAAATATAACACTTTGGGGACTACCTTGCCAAAGAAAAACAACACTTTCAAAAAGATTAAGAAGGGAGGAGTCACAAGAAATCTAAAAGAATAGGGATGCAGAAACTGGAAACTTGGTTTTGACAACAAAAAAAACAAGGTCTTTATTTCTTCTCCCAAAAAATTACTTAACCTAAGTTAAAGAAGAAGTAACAAGAGAAATAAAGAAACCAGGACCTTGTATCATGACCAACCAAGAATCAGATTTTAAAAATTTTGCCAAAGACTTGAAAACCTATTCTATTCACTTGACTTATTAATTTGTAGGCCCCTAAACACGACATGCATAAGGGAAAAAGTCAAATAACTGTGGATTGAACAAAGCTTGCCAAGAAGGGAACTCCAACTGAAATTGGGAATTCATGTTAAATAGGCCTATTTGTGTGAATGATAAATGTAAAATCATTATGTAAAAAAAATGAAAAAGTGATCAAATAAAAAAAAAAACATTAGGGCCTAGGCCTAAAATCTTTCACAAACATGAAAAAATAAAAAACACAACACAAGTAGCGACTGTTTCCTGCAACGGGGCACACGACAAACATGACAAAACCCACACTAAAACAGTCGAGCCAGAATTACCCGATGGTTTCATCGTCCCTATAAAAATTGTGCACGGGACTGCACACTGAAAACACATGCAGGAATGGATGAAAGGAATCTTCTCAACGAAAACTTCCCAATATCAGCCATCGGAACATGTCGGAAAAGACTGAAAATTACCCAAATTTCAACTCATAATTCCTCTTACCTCTCGATGTATTGCTTCCAGAAAAATTATCATAACTTGTCGTGGGGAACAACGGATTTCAATCGCTTTAACACCACCAGAACGAGAATTTTCCAGCAATTTCTTTGTTAAAGATGGCACATGGAAATGGCGCATGCGAAACATACTTTTGTTTGTTTGTATTTTACAACTCAGATGACACGAACCAATGTTAGCTCCAATGAGGTCACCAGAGTGATAACGAACCCTGTGCACAGAGGAGTCTTATCGTGGTTGTAAATCTGTCGGTCAGTGGGCGTGCCGCGGGAGGTCTCCATGCCTTTACTACTGGTCAGTGAGGGGTGCTAATTGGTCAGTAAATATCCTGTGGGGGCTTGGCGGGCCGTTCGAACTCCTGTCTTTTCCTTCCTCCATGCCAATACTTACACGATGTCGGCCTAGGCCTACTATCATCACATGCACTCATGTCAAAAATGCCTAAATGCACAGTATACAGTCCTGCAGAGACATCCTAGTTCAACAGAAAGAAAAATAATTGACAACCCTCATTAAAGAATTACCCATTTCCGGTTGAATTATTCCTCACTGCAAAAACCTTTAGACCAGTGTCATACATAATTTTTCCTTCCCTCTTCCTTCGCCCATGCTGGCTGCCACGCCACATGTACATGTACATGTATGTATGCTACCGATACACGGGCCACAAAATCCTACAGCCCTTCACCGTAGTACTCCCTAAATTATCTTCCAAATATAACCTTTTAAAAACCTTCATTTCCTCCAATCTACCATCAAACTAGTCGACAATCTCGAGCGGATAAAATGAGGGGAACAAACATTTACAAATATTCTATGAAGTGGTGAAATAAAGCAAATGCAAATAAAAAACCCAAAAAAACAAAAAACAACCGGTACAATTACCTGCAGAAATTGGGCAGGCATGCAGCGCAGCTCCAACGCCATCTAAGAGAAACAAAACACATACAATACAAGTCTGGTAAACAATTCAGCTCAGAGAGCAGAGCTTGGATATTTGACTACAGGAATTTTGGACAACAAAATTAATTAGTAATAATAATAATTATTATTATTATTATTAATTTCAATAGTATAAAACCCTAGATAATGTGCCATATTTAAAATTTTAAACTATCACGAACTATATGTACAAAATTCAAGTAAGTTAAAGTTCGTTTGTTGTGTGTGACCTCCAGTGAGTGTTTGGGTTAACTCCAAAGATCGTGTAGCGCCGCTAAGCGGCGCTACACGATCTTTGGTTAACTCTGCAGCTAGCTGCAGAGAAGACGCAGTAGTACAAATGAGCAGGATTTATAGAATTTTGTTACCAGAGATCATCGACAAAAATCGAAGCAAGTATAATATATGGAATATCTTAAAATGGGTTATTACAAAATCACAAAATTGTATTCCCAATTTCATCACTTAGAACCTCCGTACATCTGGATGAAAATCTTGTCGGTTATCCTTTACAGAATAAAAATAAAGGAGCAGCAACTGGGACTCCATGTCTCGCCGAAAGAGTGTGCAGTGTTCCTGCGCACAGGCGGTTCATGTGATGTGTCGCCGCCAAACCACCAAAGGGTAAATGCAAAGCGTCTCAACATTCTGAAGACACTCTAACCTGGTGGAACATGGGTCGAGTATCTGTCATTACTAGTTGCTCTTGACGTTGACCCAAATCAAGTACCTGATTATGTGGTACATACTATGTAGCCATATATCTGAGGTGACATCATCTTCAACAACCATCTCAGCATATCCATTATTATTACCAACACGGTTAAGCGTGACTTTAGTTGATGATCTCTCTCCACACGTCTGCCCAATGCAGTCAGACATTGCTCTGCGACGATTAATTCAGTCGTCCAAAAGCTTGGCGGGTTGTTCTTGAAAGGTATTGGAAATTCATAGAGTCCATCCTTATGGCAAACAGTCCTTCCCCATAATGCAATTGCCCTCTTGTCTTGGACTGACATGCCCTTGTCATCATCATAGAGTGACCCGCCAGCTTCCAATCTCCAGAATGTATAAAGCTGAAGTGACTACAGCCTTTCCTATTGGCCAATTTAAACACCACCCAACGCATCCTAGTACCCTTGTAGGGTGTATTTGATTCACCGCTTATCACTTCCGATGGTACAAGAGCCTCTACTGAGTCTTGGCCAATCAAAAGTCAGCAAAAGGGTGACGTAAATCTTCCAGCTGAGGTCGCATCCGAATTAGTTGTCTGTAGAGTTAGGTCTACGTCTCTACTCCACTGAAAATGCGGGAGACGAGCAGACAATAGACTTAGCTTTACCTTTTGAAGCCTGTTGCGGACACGACCTAATAAGCGCCTTCTTTTGACAAAATGAAACAAAATAAATCGATAAAAAGCGTTCTGACTTAACATACGCCCCTCCACTTTGCAACGGGAGGCAGACTAGCTGACCTATACCTCGGGGCCATTAATTTCCATATACCTGATAAAGTTGGTCGAGAGCAAATTGACAAAAATAACAAATTCAAGACCGACATACAATTTATTTCTGAGCTGCAAGGCTCCGCATGTCTGGCAAGAACTGCAACAGACTGGTTCTGTTGAGATTACATATCACAAAGACTACACGTCTACGAAGCAGGTTCCAGAGGAATTTGGGTGCTACCAGGAAAACCTACTGCACGTCGGCGAGCTGGATACTCATAGGGATGACATCACCTGTGCGCGTATCAGCTGTACTTCCTGAACGCCAGGCAAAATCGGCCAATGACGTGCTTCAATTTGTTCACGAGTATCAGGGGGAGGAATAAGATTGTACCTATATTTTTGTATTAAATGCAAAATTCCCAGGCCAAAGCTAGAGAATGTCATTGAAGACTCGATCAAATTTAAACAAACACTTGAGAACACAGCATATCTTGATTAGAAAGATTTTATTGAGAGAAAAGGAGTACTTTCAACAATTATTTTGTTGTTTTTCAATGCATATCGGTGCTGTCTTTACATACCTACAGAGTTTATGACACATGGCTGTCGTACAGTGGCTCTTGGCTCGCGGGACTTGCTCAAACCTACGCAAATCTTTTCTATAAAAAGAACCCACTGATTGTTTGGTCTGGCCAATTCACTTTTTACAAGATGTACATGCCACTGAAGTTCTGCAGTAGAGGCCAACAATTGCATGCCATTTTTAAAATTAATTTTGGTTTTGGTTAATCATTTAAACGGGTAATAGCACTTGCCGTGTATGACCTCACTAAGGGTAGAGCTATGGGTGAAGAGGTACTTGTACGTGGATGAATGCACATTTTATTTCAATGAGGATATAATTTGCCCCCCAGCAAAGCTGCTATCAACCTCCTTTATGGAGATACCCTTGGTTCAGTGGTTACTTTATCAAATGAAGAAATACTACTCCCAATTGAAATATACTGGTCAGTGAAGTATGTATTTAAATGTAAAACCTATCGAATTCAAGTTAGCATGTTGGAACAGCCAAAGGGAACTGAGGTAACAATCAACTATTACCATTGCTTTCCATTCTTTTTTTCTTCCTTCCTACTTATAACTTGGCTTGTTTGACCTTCCCTTTTCTCTCGTCAATCTGGACCCCAACGAGTATGGGAAAAAGACTGAAGCTATCTGTACACCTACTGTTCTGCATGCCAATATCTAAAAAATATCCCAAGGATCTGGGACATAATCATGGTTCATGTATAAAGAAAAGAAATTGAAAACATCCGTGCAAAATGTGTGGGGCAAAAACCAAATACACATGTAAAAATTCACGATACAACTTAATTTATCACTCAAAAAATGCTTGAAATACCACTGTGTCATGGCCACTGGGGACAGCATGACCAATTCATATTGGACTGGGGGTCAATTTGATACATTTCACGCATATTCTCTGTGCACGAATTCTGCTCTTAGCTACTGAGACGCAAATAAATATTTGTACAAGACCATCAGTGGAAGTAAGGAACTATTAAGTACCTTTGTTGTGCGAATACACAGAAAAGCACAGCAAGGTTGGTTGGGTAACAGGGCTGTGTAGTGATGACACCACACTGATAATTTACATCAAGCTTTTCCATTGAGCTAGTGAGGTCTGCCGAGATCCACTGGGTGCCATAGGAAAGCACATACATGTCGTATGTACACAGGCCTATTCCCTTCCCATTCGAATTCAAAAGTAATTGGGAAAAAAATTCAGCATGTGTTTTTGTTTCAACAGTTCCCAGACTTACAAATAAAATACACTTTTGTACTCAATTACCCAAAATACTAGAGAAAATTAGTTCTCTGTCAACTAAAAAAAAATCTACCTAATAAAAACATGAAAAATAGGATGGAAAAGAATTAATTCATTTCATGTCATGCATCATTTCAAGTTTGGGACGACAGTTCATCAATCATGACAGTTCCTAAGCTTAGCTCTTGGACATCCAAAAAAAAAAAAAAAAGACTAAATATCAGACAAAAAATATTTTAAGTCTGCAATTTCTGATCGTTATTGCTAGAGAGTTTTCACTGCCTCCAAATCTTGTGCTGATAGCCAGTCATTTGAAGTGGAATGCTAGGACCTAAAAACCAACCATCCAGCTTGGAAGATTTGATTTCAGAGCGATCCTTGTCCACACCAACAAAAATTCCCTCACAGCACTGAGATATATCATTCTACAGCCCTGACAATCTGTGATTGATGTAGTTGATGAAGTTAAGACAGTGAGGCACTCGGTTTGGGATGCAGGAGATACCCAGGTTACAAATGGCTAAAAAAGGATTCTTAAAAGATGTGTGCAAAATCTAGGACAACCTTGCATACCACAAAGAGTTCCTGAAACAAGTTTTTATCCTATGTGGGGAAAAAAAGACTGACCTCTCAAATTATGTATCATTTGCTATGCATTTATGTTGTACGTTTTATGCTTTATTGTGCCTAGCAGATTAGGAGTAACGATCTGTCACTGCAGCTGGTCACTTTTACACTGCGCATGAATAGCAGCATTATACTGTCAATTCACTCCTTGGATGGATTTGAGGGTTTGCGCAGTCTCATTGCATATGGAGAGGCCCTGACTGGTGCGGCTGGGGAAGGCTGCTGCTGTTTGGATGGCATCGGTTGCTGCTGTTGCTCGGAAGATGATGTGGAGGGCTGTGTATCAGAGACCTCTTTTCCGCTGGCTGAGGCTTGGGCTGAGGGCAGGGGCACAGCTGGTGCCTCAGCTTCAATCTCCACCGTGGCCTGTTCCTGAGCAGGTGGGGCGGGCTGGGCCTGAGGCTGTGGTATGGGCTGGGCCTGCGGCTTGGCCTCTACCTGCAGCTCCAGTTTGGGCTTGGCAGGTGCATGGGGCTGAGAGGCCTGACTCTGGAGGATCTTCAGTACCTGCTGTTGCTGTGCTAGCAGCTTCTGCTGCTGGAGTTGCTGCTGGGCAGCAGTGGTTGCTTGCAGCCGCGCCTGGACTGTGCCTGTCTGTTTTTGCACCTGGGCTTGTGTCTGGGCCTGTTGCGTCTGGGCCTGCTGCACCAGGCGCTGTGCTGCTGACGGCATTGCTGCGTGTCGCTGCTGAGCTGGCGACTGCTGTGTCTGTGCGCCTGCTTTAGTAGGTTGGGCGCTAAGAGTGACCTGTACTGGGGACGCTGACTGTGGAGTACCCTGGGGCTGTATGGAGGCAGTCACCTGGCCTGAGCCTGCTACTTGACCTGACACTGCCCCGCTGGTGCTGCTCCCTTGCGACTGGGCCCGAGACTGCTGGGCACTGGGCACGCTCTGCACAGTCACAGTCTGCTGGGGCTGCAAGCCACCGGCCTGTGAGCTCTTCTGGGCCAGGGCCTGCGCCTGGGAGATGACCCGGGCCAGCTGGGTCATGTTCTGGGTCCCACCGCTGGACATGAGTTGGGTCAGGATCTGCTTCTGGGAGGGGGTCATGACGTGGGTCTGGGACAAACCCCCCATGGACTTGGCCACTGTCAGTAAGGAGGTCCCTGAGACTGTAGGGATGATGGTGACTGGTTTACCAGCCTGCTGAATGGACAAGGTGGCCCCTCCTCCACTGCCTGACTGCTTGACTTGCTGCTGTAGCTGCTGCCGAACTGTGGCCAGCTGCTGAACCTGTAAAAGAAACCAAAGCAGTGAAAACATCCATCACTACAGCAAAAGCAACATCTCCACACTCAGTAACAACCCTACCAACACAACCATTTACTTGTTTGAAAAGGGCAATGGACAATATATTATTGTTCTTATTAAGTATTATTTTTAATTTTAAAAGGAGGTAAATGTGCCATATTATTTTTATTGCACGCAGATGGAAGCCTAGGAGCACACTTTAAATGTTTATGTTTTCTTTGCAAATCATTTCAGCACCCTTAGAATTATCTTTAAATCAATTGCCATGAAATCCCGAGTTCAATAAAAGGGGTACTTGTGAGCTTTCACAATTCTGGACGCTGTTTTCTACCAACCCTTTACCATTGCAAGAAACAAATACAAGCTAAAGTCACCCCGACATTTCAATTGATTTGAAGTTGTGACTCCCATTTTTTAATCTGGGCAAAAGATCCTCAGGACTTTCTCTAATGTTTAAAAGACAAAAGTAAAATACCCTGCAGATGGATAAAAATGTGCATTTAGCTACCACACAGAACAAACTCAGTGCACCAAGGCCCTGAAAGTTGCTGTTAAAGCAGGAAGTGTGACCAGCCCTGAATGGCAACAGATTCATTCATCAAATGCAGGCCCTGAAAATGTCTTCAATCTTCACCTGGCCCACTCGCTGCACTACTGCGGGGCTGGCCTGGGCCTGAGAGGTCGTGACCCTTTGGACTCTGACCTGCTGTAGTTGCTGTGGTGTCAGCCCGCTAACCTGCTGGGACAGGCGTTGCCGTTGGCTGTTCGTTGTCTGTACAACCTGTTGAATGAAGATTCAAATTTTGCTGTACAACTTTGTCTAATCAGTACTAGTAATTTAAGCATCACTTGTTCTGGAGCCACATCTAAGTTGAAATTTTCTGAGGTTCGAATGTCATGACTGTGTTCAACAGCTGAAAAAAGCAAACAAATCTCTATAGAGACTGCTAATGCACAAAATGCACTGTAGCTGAAATAGAAATAATGCATTTGTTAACAAAGTGAAAGTCTAAACAAGAACAAGTCCAGATGCACCTCTGAGTTATGAAAAATATAAATTTGAAGAAAGTCCTTCAAGCACTTTGCGCCAGGGGCATTTATGAATGTTAATGATGCTGGGATGGGATAATTTTCTTTTTTCAAAATTCTTTGAAAATTCATATCTTCATTTACTGGACACTTACACCCACACAAAGGACTGTCTGGTTTCTACTCTAATCTGACAGACAACATCTATTGACGCTGGAGTATTTCAGCCAGGCCTGCCGCCTTGTAAAAAAGACCAGATTGTGCAGTGTTACATAATTTTCTGTTGTTCACAAAACTGGCACAGTGCGCTGCTGACCTCTTTTCAATAGGGGCCAGACTAGCATGCAGCAGTACTGTGTGGCTCAACGCTGTGGTTGTGGAGCACTTTTGTCCCTGGTGGCAAGTTGTTAAGGTATTTTAATACTCCATGCCATTTGGCTCGTTACTAATGGGCTGAAAAGTTCCAAGACCAGCGAAATGAATCTTGGTGACTGCTTCTGATGGGTATGCGAGTCATCAAAGTTGCAATGTCTTCGAAGTTCGGAAACTTGAGGAAAAAACACTCCTCTGATCAAATGGAAATTTTTGGTTTTCCAACCCCTTGCCTTAAAAAACATCATGGTGCAAAGTTGCCCTAATCAGAGACCTGGTGCAGCTCTTACAGAGTCCCCTAGACTCTACGCCACCACACTTCCCAAACAATAGTTCTCTTAAAAAGTAAAAATTATTTCAAGACATTTTTAACCCCCAAAACATATGATGTATAGTAGAAGCTGTGAGTTTAATATCATACTGACAAATGAACAATGAGGCTTGGGCACTTTTCTAATACTTGGCTTTGTCTCAGTCTCAGGCTTCCACTCTAAAAATGGATCCCACAATACTCAGATTAATCATTTGCTGCCAGGTTCAATTAAAATAGCCGTGCACAAATACAAGCGTTTTTCATGATTTTCCGTTTTCAAAATTCTTAAAAAATTCATTACTTCATTTACTGGACGTTTACACCCACACCAATGACTGTCTGGTGTCTAATCTTATCTGACAGGCAACTATTGACACTTGTATATTTCAGCCAGGCCTGCTGCCTTGTAAAGAGAGCCCAGATTGTGCTGCGTTGTGTAATTTTCTTTTGTTCTCGAAACCACAGCTGGTACAGTGCACTCCTGACATCTTTTTGAAAGGGGCCAGGTTGGTGCGCAGTGGTATTGTGTTGCTCAGCACTGCAGCGCTGGAGAGCTTTTGTCAGTGATTGTAATCCTTCGTATTAAATGCCACAAATAGTGGTATAGTGTTTCAAAAATAGGACAGATTACCTCCGCTATTGACAACTGAAAAATATTCTTCAAGTCCCAGCAGGTCGGTCTTTTGTTCAGAGAGCGGTCTTTTGTGACAAGACCCGGCTCCTTTGTCGGATTTTGGGCCCCCTAGCTATGCGTACAAACATAAAGTACCCGATCCCTGGTCCCCCCGGCGAAAAGTGGGTTAGATAGAAATACTTTAAAATTTGCCTCTGTTTTGCATGCTTTTCTATGTTCCGGTGGCACTATGCAACTTCTTGATCAACCGTCTTTAAAGTGGGTGGGGTGGGGGGGGATGTGTGTAAAAACCAGGTCAAGCCTGAGATGGAGATGAAGCAGATAACTGGATAAACCCCCAGAGTATCCTGAGGTCAAGTGGCCTGACCAACACTGAAAAATTCTCATTGGGTACCTGACTGGCGAGTGAGCCTGTGACGGCCACTGAGACGGAGGGGGTACTGATCCTGATCTGGGCTGGGCTGATGGTGCCCGAGGCCCCCTGTAGCTGGGCCTGGCTGACCACTGCGCTGCCTGGCTGCATCTTCTGCTGGGCCAGCAGCTGCTGGGTCTTGACTGCCAGCTGCTGGAAGGAATGGAACGCAAACCAAACATTTGCGCTTGTGGTCAGGATTCCAATTATGTGCAGGTGGTTCTTTTTGACGTCATTTGTAATCAGGGAAATCTTGTTGGCCACTTTCTTTCCATTTTCCATAGCACTACAATTCACTTGAACTTTGAGAAAAAGTAACATATTGCAGCTTCCGATGGCTGGAGAAAATGTTATCAAGGAAATTCAGCATTCAGTATCTTGAGTTGGTCTTAAACATTAGTTGAAGACTGGCTAAGCGTATATTTATTCCCATTCATAAATTCCCCTTTTTTCTAGTCAGAGAGTTAAAAGAAGTCAATACATGATGGATTTCCAACAATTTTGTTCTAGAATTTTCATTTTCCCTAAACACCCCTGTCCATTTTATGGTATATTCCTTGTGCAAGTTGTCAAAAAAAAATCTCTTTATATGGACTTGGTGTGTGCATGGTGAGCCAAGTGCACACAGACTCTTGACCACTCGGAGTTGCTTAACTGTTTTGTATCCAGGTGCTTTAAGCAGTGGCCATAATCGCTTCTCAGCGGGCAATAAGAAATGTAAATACACGGTCAAGCTGCACGTTGTTGAATATGGAAACTGTCCGAGGAATTTATGAATGGACATTCAAAGTCCCATGTGAATCTCTCATTCTGTGTTGTGTGAAAACACTCTTGGCAAAAGCAGACAGGGCTCACTTAGGAAGCTGTCTTGAGCAAGGCTCTAGCCCTTTCTACTTCACCCCCATGCCCAAACACACACATACAAAAGGAAACCACTCACCAACTGCTGCTGCTTGGCCTGGTGCTGCCCCTTCTGGGGCAAGTTGATCTTGGATACCATGCTAGGGAGGGTCAGGGGCTTCATGGGCAGTGTGGCTGCACTGCCAGTCTGCTGGGCCTGGCTCTGCTGGGCCGGGCCCTTGGGGGTACCTCCGCTGGCTGCCCCGGTGGAAGCCATTGCTGCGGGGCTGACTGTCAGCCCACTCAGGGTGATGTTCTTGATCCCGGCCACCGTGGTAAGGGGCACCGTGGTGATGGCGGCCGACGTCCTCTTCTGGATCCGCTGGCTGGCCAAGAATTGGTGGCGCTTGAGCAAGGCCGTCAAGTCCTCATTCTTCATGGGGCGGGTCACGGTCTTGCCCCCTATCTGCACCTATGAGAAGTAAAATACATTGAAAATAGATACTTTACACAATTCACAAGGGATCTAGATTGTTAGGTTTGGTCACATTTACACAATCCATGAGAAAATCATGTAATGTTGTAATAATTGCTGACTTGCCGCATTTGCTGATTGGGTGCCAAAACCTCCAATGCTATAAATATGGAGAGTGTTGGGCATGTGATGCTGATGCAGATACACTTCCAAACAAATGCAAGGGAACTTTGGGTAGCTGGGGTGGTCATTCATCAATGCCAACTGACCTGTGCTCGTGGCTGGCCAGCCTGGGTTAGCTGTGGCTGGGCGAGGGTGGATGTGGCGCTGACTGCTGCAGCCACCTGGCTGACCGTCACGTTGCTGGTGGGCGGTTTTTGGCCAGACTGCAGCTGCTTCTGCATGGCCTGAGCCTGGGCCTGGGCCTCTGCCTGGACTATCTTGGCCTGGGCTTGGGCCTGGGCTTGGGCATGTGCTTGGGCCTGAAGCTGGTGTTTGGCATCAAAGAGAAAAAGTGTAAGCTGAAGATGTGCGTAACATAGCACAATATCCCCATTATTAAAGACACGTTTTCCTCTCTTCGTATACTGACATTTCCCTGTTCCATTTATATGTATTCAGCATTTTTTATACATTCTCAAAAGAGTCGATGAAGAAATGCCTCGTATGTTTCCCAGAGTATCTGTTTTATGATTTCTACAAAATGACACATGAGAGATGGAGCAATTAAAACAATCCAAATAAACCTCAAGAGGTAACTCAATACACTGGGGGTAATTGAAATTGTTCCAGTCTTGTTTGAACACTTTATATCATCGAATTTAAGACGGAAAACACAAGTTATAGGAGATTCTGTTTCTCGTTAAAGCCCTTTTTTTGGTAGTTACTGACCTTGATTTGTGCTTGTTGCTGTTGCTGTTGTTGGAGCAGGGCTTGCTGTTTTATGGCATGCTGCTTAATCAGACCGTAATTGGCTGCCAGCTTAGCTGTGTACATAAAGGATAGGATATACTTCAAATGACCTTTCGGAGACAAGCAAGGGCCCACGATAAACCACAGGACAGAACTGAAAAATGCTTCTTTTTAACTCACAAGCCTCTTGGACAGCCAATCAGAGAGCAGCAGCGTACCTGTTATTGTGGCCGTGCCCGTGGGTGTACTCCTGGCCTGGCTGGCAGACCCCGCAGATGTGATGACTACCTGGGCCCCAGACGTGACGGGGGCACGGACCTGGCTGGTGATTATGCCTGCCGAGCTGGGCAGCGAGACGTGGGCAATGGTGGTACGCACTGCCTGGGCTCTTACTACCTGTCCCAGTGAACTTGGAACCTTGTTAGGGAGAAAAAAAGGAAAAAAACTTAACAAATGCTAAATAATTAGCGTAACTTAATTTCATACTCAAGAACTTCAGCACATTTGCAAACAAGAGCGTACTCCACAGCAAAATTTAAGAATACAGTGCAAACAATGAACACACTTACAGCGGTGATAGCAATGACATGAAGTGACAAAGAAATGAAGGTCAGTAGGCTTGCTTTTCATGGAGAAAGAGTGACTTTTTTTTAGATTTTTGCAACTGATAGTTCTGTAAAGTGTTTAGTGTCCAAGAAGGCATCCATCTACAGCAAATTGTTTAGGTTTATGACTGGACGCTTAGAATTACTAGATACAACACGTGTATCAGATGCACTTACGGTGGCCATGACGGGTGTGGCCCCAGAGATGGTTGCCATGGTCCCCACCTGCTGTTGGCTCATGCGCTTGTTGATGTTGGCGAAGGAGTTGCCTGGGATGGCTGTCACCACACCGGGGGTATTGACCACAATGCTATTGGCTCCGCCTGTTACGCGGATGGCCGTGGGGCCCAGCGCGGTGCGATTGATGGTGCCGGGGCCCGCTTGCTGGAAATGCGGAAATGGCAGCGAAATGGGAGTTGGTTGATTAGTGGAATGAGTGCAGACAGAAGCCTGAGGTCAGCGCAATGGAAAACCAAAAGCCTAACGTCCACAAAAGTTCTGACACAAAAAACAGGGAAACTCAGAGCTCGGCAAAGTTTGGGTCTGTCTTGACAGTTAGGATACCCTAAAAGGTTCACAAGATAATCTCAAATTGGGAATTTGTGCTACTTTACTAGAAGTACCATGCGAATAGTACAGTTGTGAAACTTCACCTAGGACCAATGCATGCTAACTGAAGAACAGCCAGTACCAGTTTGTCCACAATGGAAAGGGAATTTATTTTCATCAAAACACAGAGTCTGGCTATTACTACACAACTGAAATCTCCATCATTCCCTTCATAAGTTTCTACTAGCCTTGTCTCAAGGTGTCTACGCGGATTCACAGACTGAATTCCCGATGTGTGCAATAAACACAAGTATGAACTTGTTTGCGCATTGATTTCATTGCTAGTACGGTGTACGTGTGAACGGCCAATGTCCTTACAGCGTGCGTGTGCTGTGCCGGCACGCCATAGCACTTGCAAGTATCGGTGCTGGCACGGGAGGACCCACTTGTGGTGGAGTGGTGCAATTTAGCATGTTTTCAGCATAATTCGTTCATTCTTAGCGAGATTTTTTGCAAGTTCCATTTCAAGCAGTGGATTCCGTTTCAAAGTGTTGATTCCGCAAATTCTGTTCGTTTTCCGTGACTGTGCAAAATCATTAGCTCTACAAGTCTCTTGTCAGATTTGTGTACAAGTCCTCCTTCCGGGGGCTTGGCTCCCAGTTCTCTTGTCTAATAGCTACACTATTTCGGACAACCAAGCTGGGCTTGCGTGGAGGTCCACTGACAAAAAGGTTAGGCTTAGATACACAAACACACTTGGAGCAGAAATGTGCTGAGATATGACAATATCTGAAATTATATGCACAGCATGGTACTTGGCATTCTCACAGATGAGAATCATGAAGAACAAAATAGAACAAAATACAAGTGCACAACAAAGCACTACAGTTTTTGCAATGTGATTAGAGTTATGAACCACCAAGGACTGACGACTGAAACATCTCAATGAAGAAACCCTCTAGTTACAGGAGGGTTTAAAAAGCCCAAGGATAACGGAATCCCAACTTATTTAAATGAAAGCTTAGAAATGCAGGACATGAAATCTAAACTCAAACTTCCAGGACAGCTTTGCCAAATATTTTTCAAAATCCTACAGCATTTAGAACACTACAGCAAATATTTTCTGGGGTTAACTTTCAAGGGACATCAAACAGAGTAAAGCAACAGAGGCTGAACCCAACTGCACTGGCCAGGCCTATTAAAAACCTGGAGAATTTTGAAGTATGGCAAGATTTGGGTTAAGCTTTACAGTGACACCTCTTCACTTCATCAGTTTAATTACATTAAGCAAGCTGAGAAACAAGTTCTTTAGCTGTCACACTCACAAAAAAGAGTACAATCTCAGCACAGCAGTCACAAAGAAACTTAAAATTGCACGCCACCACATTGTCCACCCTTGTACATTAGCTTGGGTCAAGAGTTAAAGTGAAAGTGAGACAACGAACCATGACCGTTGCTGTTGTGGCTGTGGCTACTGGTTGAGCTACTGCCGCCGCTGCTGCTACGGCCTGTTGCTGCTTGGCCTGGGCGTCTTGGATTCGTTGTCGCTGCTGTTGCTCCTGTGCAGCCTGTAACCATAGAGATGTCCCACCAAAGCAACATGTCATGTGGAGGTTTCAAAATCTAATAGGCAACTTGAGTTCCTTGTTTTCCTACTTAATTTTCAGGAAACATTTTAAAAACCACACATCTTCAAAGGAACTCTAGCAAGGGTATTCCCTTGTGGTACCTTAAAACTGTACAGCAATTTTTTTGTATCAGTAATCTTCATGACTGTTGAACAAAATTCACCAAACAATTACTGCCACTAAATTATCTATTAGCAGAAAAGTATTAAGAAGATATCCAAAGATATACAAATCTTTTATACTAGTGTTCTCCTTTGCTTTTGGGGGAAAGTTTGAAGTCATGTAGAAATAACACCTATTGGGATTAAAAATAGGCTTGAATCGTTTTTCGCAGGCACCTGGGAGGTGAGATCAGCTGAGGCAGAGGGAAGTCTAATGAACCTTGGTCCACTGAGGTGAGGCAAAAATTGTTTTGAAATTGGAGGACTGGGCCGACAGAGTTTAATACCTTCTTTTCACGGGCAATCCTCTCAGCTCTCTTGGTGGCTACCTGGGTGGGTGACATGGGCTTCTCGTAGTTTATACCGTGATCGTTCAACACTGCACTGTGCTTGGGGTTCTTCAGCAAGGGATTGTTCAACCTGCGAAAGTACCACATAATTCATATGCTTTCACAAAGGCAAGGCTTAAAACATGAGGGATTTCAACCATCTTGTTGGAACAGTCTCAGGCAATTAAAATTCAGTTCACTTCCCAACGTTGCACTTTATATGCAGGACAGTCATCTACAGTCTGACCAGTCAAACTCAATCAACATACAACAGTAGGCAACTGGTAGACAAAGCCAGCTCATCAATCATTGACACAGCACAGCTGTATCAACGTATATCAACAGTCACCGCCAGTCAATTCTGCTTCTGTAAGTGAGGGAATCTAAACTATTGAAAACAGTCACTTGGCTGGTTTTGACAGACAGGACGTTTTGCTGAATGCACATTCTCATAAGAGGATCTATCAAACTAGGGTC
This sequence comes from Acanthaster planci, assembly GCF_001949145.1. Next base: position 647,633 of record NW_019091419.1, read on the forward strand.
AATCCCAGTTGCAAACACCTCTCGGGAACTCCAAGAAAGCACTCAGGTGAGGCAGGTGATTATGATGCAAATTCGGTCTTTTCATTTCTTGGCAACACACAAAAGCCAATCACCATATACACAAGAGCCAGGGTATGCCTTCTTTCACCGTGTTTGCTCAAGCGTGGGCCGGGAATAATAGCTGAAAAGCGGGTAGAGGATCTCACTTTTTATGGCGGCTCTTACCATCTCCCGGCGTGAAGGGGTTAAAAAGTAACAATTTGGAAATAGTGTTGTAGTACATGTATCTCCTGCTCACAGGCTCTATTTGAGCAGAAGGCTGAATAATTATCAGATCTGGAGATTGGAAAACAACTGTACTCAGACCGTGAAATTCAATCCACACTTCCACAGGATTCCCTCTGTGGCCGAAATTTACAATGGACATTGGTGCGCCGCTGTGCGCCTTGTGTGAGAGAGGAATTTCCCTATTCATACTGCTCGTTAACATAATAGTTATGGTCTGGGGGCAGCGCTGCGCCGCGAGTAGAGGGTGGACAGGTGACTTGGATAAATGCGCTGTGGGGTGCCGCAGCGGCTTGCTGATAAAAATCTTTTTGACATCGTACCTAAGTAAGGCTGCAAAATGTGCCCTAACAATGAGCCATGGTAATTGAAGAAAGCAAGGTCATTCGGGAAAAGCATGGGCGCGAGTCCACACAGGGCAGCGCTGACAGATCAGACCTTGGACACACACTTTATTTTATGCATGTGCAGTTGGAACACCAAACTGGCTCACTTTTCACTTCATGTACAGGCAAATATGGAATCCAAAACCTTCGACCTCCACGCCCGCCTGACCCATCAGTCGAACACTGTGAACCGCCTACTTACACCTGTTTGAGGTAGGGCTGTCTCTTGCCGATCACCGTCTTGAGCAGGTCAAACTTGTTGGAGTAGAACATGGTGTGGGAGGCGTTGCCGTCCTGGGTGTGGAGCTGGCTGGTCTTCATGGGCCGATTGTTCTTGGTCTGCTGGGGGAGGGAATCCACGGAAGATGTCAATGACGGGCCGAGATTGGGAGATGATGAACAACAACGAGAATATAGATATTTTGCAGGACTGAGGACATGCAACCTACCTGACATAGCTCTACTTGGGGCTTGGAGATCCCCAGAAGGGTCAGACCGCACAAAGACTAGTTTTCCCTACGATAAAGGCTTACAGAGGATTTAAGAAGGATTCTGGTACACATGCCTTGGGCTGAAGATCAGACATGAAGTCAAGCCTTACCCTGTATATCCCCTTGGACTTCTTCTGCTTCTTGGGGTTGGTGTCGTAGAGGATCTTGCCCTCCTCCCGCGGGATGATCACACTCTCATAGCGGTGGCGGCACTGCTTCGGCGAGCGGTAGATGCGGCTGGTGCCATTGACGATATCACTGACCAGGTCCCAGTTGATAATGTGGCCTGGGACAACGGCCTGGAGAGTGAGCGGGAGCTCCTGTAGGGCTTGGACGGCCTTAGGAGTTGGGGGGAGGGTTAAGGGGGGGGGGAAGGGAGTAATCAATCGGAAACAAGGATTCCAAAGTGAGAATGGGGTACAAGTTGGGTGAGTGGGCTTGTACGGTTTAACTACAGAGGATAGATGTGCGAGGGGAACCCAGATTTTGTCACATCCTTGATAGTCAACCTTACTCCGTGGGGGTACGTTAGGATCAAGGGAAAACATAATGCCTTGTCCTCAGAGATACAGCAGTTCCCCACTGTGTGCTGTGTGTGTGTGCAGCTAGTAGGGTCGGGAGTGATAAAGTACTGTGGTCAATATTCCCCCAAGTCCAGTAAATTTACTAAGCTGATTTGTGTTGTGCGAGTAAGGCTGGGAAAATAGGCAGTCGGAGTGTTCAGGTTTTGAGTACAGATACGAATCTAAGCAATATGGGGCCAAAAATAAGCTACAAAAGGGTAAGAGTGCAGGAAAGGGATTCCAACCTGAGCGACGGTGAGTTCTGAAAAAATTGCTGCAAACCCGAAGCTGCATGCCAGTGTTATACACTCACTGAAAGTCTCATAAAGCCCGGGTGCTCTTTGTTAGATTTCAATTTCACCATACACTTCAGTACGCTTTCGCAAAAGTGCATGAACTGCCTAAAAATTTACAATTTCTGTTGCATTACTCTTTGGCAGAGTTAACTTGTTTTACGCGAACATTCCATTCTAGTGGAAATTCCACAAAAATTAGGCTGTGGCTATATGTATGCGACTATTCACAGTTGTGTAGTCAGGAAACTCAATACTGTAGTCTGAACATGTATTCGACACAGATATACACTCATTTTTCACACTTGGCTTCCATTTAGACAATAGATATATCCAAGTCGAATAATATTTTCAAGTAATTTCACCTAAACCCCTCTTTGAAACTGGTTGTGCTTTCCTCAAATCTTTTAATCCCTGAAAAAATAATATCTTCATGATGTCCACAAAGCATCAACATCTAACGCTACTTCGGTAACGGGACCCTTTGATTATCTCAGATGAGAGATGACGACAGAAACACAGACACACAAACAGACAGATAGGCCACACAACACACCTGCAGCAAGGCCCAGTCCTCGTTTATCAGCCACTCGTGCCGGTCAGCGGTCTGCATGTCGGTGGAGGTGGCCCGGTGCACAATGGGCAGCGGCTTGACCACGGGCTTGCCGGCCATGGCCCGCAGCTTCTGCTGCTTGGCCTCCCGCCGCATGCGCAGCAGGGCGGCTGAGGGCCGGTTGAAGAGAGACTGAGGTGGGGTCATGATGTGCGCTGTGTGGTGGGGGGCCTCGCCCGACTTGGTGTGAGGCTTGATCTTGCGGATTCCTGCTCACAATGAAATAAGAAAAACAACATTTCAAACTTAACCTGTATCTTGGTTTTAATAGGTGGACCTGTTTGACCATCTATGGAATATTATTCATTCATTTATCCTTATTCATTCATCCTTTTCCTTTCATTTCTGAAATTACTTATTTTTTACGTTAACTTGTACTACGCTGATCATTTTTATGGAAACGGTGCATTATACATTTTCAATTATTAATCTTGATTCAAGCTGGATGTGTGTACAAGGACATCAACGTATGTCGGCCTGTGCATTCAGCATAGTCATTGGGAAGTCATATTTTGGCCTACCAATCTTGGTCAGATGGACAGTGTACGTCAGATTTGTCATTTAATTGATATCAAATGACCAAAACATATCAGGGAGAATACTCCTGAAGGCTAAGCAAATGTACTTGTGTGAAAACGTGCATTTTTTTCAAAGAATGCCAACTACATTTCTCTCTCTCTGTACACACCCTTCTTTGGCTGAGAGTCCAAAAACTCAACTCTGGATTAATTGACTTTTTATTTCAGCTCTCAGGCAGTCAAAAAGTAGATAGTGCGTGTCCCATTCTTTTCAATAAATGAGCCCATACACTTCCAATCAATTCTCTCTAATATGTGTAAACACCTCCCACTTAAAACGTCCCTTGTGGAGCAACTATGCAGTGATGGTACCTTGTTCTACTTTCGCCTTCTTGTGTTCTTTCTTGACGTAGACTTGGGGCAGTTTGGATTCCATCATAATGGTGCTTTCATACATCAGGCTGCACGAGTAGTCTATGTAGATATCATTCTCATCTTGGGGTGGGGTGGGCGGAGCCCAGATCTGCATCCAAATTTAAAATGTAGGCGGGGCCATGAGATTCTAAGGGCTTTAGGAATTGAGACCAAATTAGGGTTATCCGGGGAGCCATCTTGCTCAATACGTTACAGCATTTTGGGTTGGTACCTTGTCTCATTCCAACTATTCATCTATTGTGCAACAGAGGTGGCACTGTGTAGTGATCTGGACGGAAAATGTAATTTTATGTTAGACACGTTCTTCACCAATTGTATATTATTCCACAGGATTATTCACTGACTCGAATTGCAAAAAACCTGCTTTTTTACAGCTGTAAGCAAGGAATGAATGCTGGAGCCACGAAAGGCCCAGACTAGCCAGTTATGTGCAAGTCCTAGGCTGTCTCTGAAAGCTGAAGCCATAGCCACTAAATACTTGATTCAGACATAGCCTGAGACCATCAAGGCCTGGGAAATTACATACACATGGACCGAGTCCACCGACAAGCATGGGTGGCAGTCAGAGCTCACAAGGTTTTCAGTCTACTTTTCAACAGAGAGTAACTTTAGTTTATCAGCGCGTCTGTGTACTAATGTCACTTCATAAACACGTACACTGTCCTATGGGGCCAAATTGGTCCACTGTGCATAAAGGAAAGTGCATAACGTGTGGCATCACAAGTCCTGAGATCAAATTTCTAGAACCAGATGTTTTTAAACAAATCTTGCACCAACTGTGCCTAAAGCGGAAATTAATGTGATGTGAATGCATCTCTTCCCAAGAAAGCACCATGAAATATAATGAAATGGCTAGGCAGAGGTTTCTTTCATCATGAGCTGTTTTTTGCAAAAATTCTACATTTCACTTACCGGCATAATGTCATCTTTGTTGGAAATGTACACCTACGTAGAGAAAATAAACAAGGCATCCAAGATAATTTCAATATGTCATCATGCATACCAGCAGTGGTACACAAGCCATTGAGTAAGGCTCCATCTTCAAATAATTCAACATAGATTCATCTTCTGGCAGACCCCAAATTGCCAAAACGGGACAGAAAATGTTGTCAGGTAAATGACAGTGATGTTACACTATTTGGGTGGTACATGTCTTTAGATCTGGTACTTGACTTGCCAATCAAATGAACATCTCCTTGTGTGCTTATATGGTTGTTAGTTTACACAATGTTTTTGTACCCATTTGACGATGCGTAAATGTAACAAGAATTGTGGGCGGTCCAAACTTTTGAATGAGACAGCTCCATGGAATGTGTTCTGATTCATTTATGGTATCCAGGCCTTGCACCGGTTTCTGTTCACTACCAGCCAAGCCTGGGGTTGCTCTAGCTGACCGGGCAAATTGAGAAGCAAGATTTTTTAGCCTGCAGCAATTGTTACTTGTGACACCCCCAAACCCGACCCTGTACGGAGTATAATGATCACCGAGTAATTCACAGGGAGGGGAATTCATGTCAAATTGTGGAGTCCATTTGAATTAACCCTAGGTGAACCATAAAAGTGCACTCTCAGTCATGACCAGAGATTGAAAAAGAATCCTATTAAACTCATTTCTGCTTTCCTGGTTTCCTGTCCAACAACTGTGTTTCCAATTTCTTGCCCCTTTCTTGGGCATGAGCAGGTTTAATGGTGTGTGAAATTAATATCTTGGTAAAATGGAGCGGTACCAAGGTAGTTACTCACTTCTCCCCCACTGGAAGATCATGGATTTATAATAGTCTATGCTTTCCTTCATTTTCTTGTGCATTTCTTTCACTTTACCCCCCCCCCTTCACCAAATGAACAGCGGTTTTCAGCCCCAAATTTCACATTACAAGCTAGACATTACTCGGTTGAAAAAAATGTGACCTTGTCTGCCGACCTTTAAAACTGAAGCAATCTTCTGTGAACCCGATTACTGTTGGCTGTTCTTCCAGAAGCCTCCACTATGATCTTCCCAAATCTGGATCTACAGATCTCTCTTAATCTCAACTTTTCACACAGGATGGTATAAAACGTTTATCTTTTTTTCCCCAGTGACTGTGCATGAGATTGTGTGACGTATCAATGACTTGTAGTTACAAAAACACTTGGTCTCCTTGGCCAAAGAAATTTGCTGATGCATTTTGCCAAGATGTTTCTCTGTACACAGCTCATGTCATTGAAATTGGTCATTGCTGGGACCATTTAAAGTGTTCTTTTCGTGCTGAAAGCACTTTTCTGAGAATTAAAAAATCAGGACCTCTTTTTGCCATAAATTCTATGAAATGGGGAGGGGGAATCAAAGCATCCTGAATGTTTCACACCACTGGAAAGGTTTTGAAATAAGTCTTTCGTGAGTTGCATTTGACTAAAATCTGGTACACTGAGTTCACATGAACATAAATTGAATTCTCCACACTTACAGACACTGTTGCTATACCCTGTTTTTCACAGCAAGCTTTTGCTTTAATAGATACATGAGACACCTTGGACCAACAGGTATAGCAACAGTCTTTAGTGTGGAGAATTAAAATTATGGTCATCAGCAAATCGCATAATTCAGTGCACCAGATTTATTCCAATTTTATGACTCGCAAAAGGCTAATTGCCTTTTCCTCTAAAAGTGGGTTACACCTTTTTAGTCAGTTTATGCTGTTCATCATCCTAGTGGTTTTCCAATAAGTGTTGATAGTTTAAATTGCCCAGTTTGGCTAATTTTTTTCATGCGTGTCCTAAATTCCTGTATGTGCAATTTGCAATTATCAATGCGTTTATAATTTGTTGCCATTTGTCGAGTCAGTCGCCCCATGAAGCACCCATTCCCTGGCCAAAAATCATATCTCTACCTCCAATGGTTTTCAGTTGTTGCTCAGAATGGCACAGGCAAGCAGTTTTTTCTCGAAATCATGGCCATTAAGTGTAAAGAACAGCAAGGTGTTTTGGTACAAAGCCACATGTGCACAAATAATTTGGCACTCTAGAATTTGAGACACTGCGCAAAGATGTACTTTTTGTTACTTGGAGAGAGAGCGTGATTTTGGGCCAGGGTGCGCATTGTAGCAGGCGACCACTTTGCAACATGATTGGCTGGGCCAAGGTCACATGATATCAGTTCCAAGTTCAGGTCACATCCTGCAGACATGACAAACTGGAGCTGGTTTTAGTTACAGGAATTACAATTGGAGTTGGTCTGTTTGTTTCAAATGTGCTGGTTCTTTCCAAGTTTTGTTTTTGATTTCTTCTTCTTCTTTTCACCAAGCCTGGCCAAAGTCAGAGCACAAAACCAAAGGAAGTAAAGACGGGAACCTTTTTCACTTTCTTTCCTTGAACATAAATCTGTGGTTTATTTCATCCCATCCATCTTTTCCTGCTCATCAATACAAAAATACTGGAAAACACATATTAGCAAAATAATCATTCATCGTGCTCTTAAATCTAAAGGTGCCCTAGACACTGACTCATGAATAATACAGCCACTCAACCCAGTGATGGATGCTTCCGATAAACTCAAGGAATGACATGGCCGTTGGTCTATCCGCCCTGAGCTGAAGTGCACCCCCAATCGGCAAAAAAAAGACAGGTGGTTACAAGTGGGTTCTCGCACATGTTCTGCGTGTACACAAAGACCATACATGCTAGAATAAATTAGTTACGTGTACTCAGCGTGCTCCGTGTCCAACGTGCATATACTTGCACGCCTTATGGCTCGCCTATGTGGTGAGTACCAAAAAAACAAGTCCTCTTTTGTTCTGCTCGGAGCGGATTGACTTTGAAATAAATTACTGAACCCTGCCAGACACAAACTCATGAAAAGGAACTGTATTTACCCTCAACCCTCCTAGAACCTTCAAAATCCACCAGATAATTCTCTAGGATTGAGGAAGGTCCATCTCACCCACTTTTGCTAATAAATGTGACGATATATCCCTCAAGTTCAGGTTGGGAGCTATGACGAATTTGAACCATTAGATAGAGTTCTTTGTGACTGCAGTCAGTCACTTCCCTATTCAACTGACCCTTTATTCTAAAGCTTAGGTCGATCTACGAGAAAAAAAATCTCTATTCCAAACAAAAAAAATTCAATGCTGAAAATGGGAGGGGGCGGGCAATTTTCTCACTGCTTAATAACTTACTCAGGTTGAAAACATGTTACCTTTGGAGAATAATTTGGAACAATCTAATCTTTGGGTTACTTTGTACTTGCTTAACACTTCAGTTGGTAAATACAAGTACCGTGAATCAACAGCATAATACCATTCCACAACTTATGAACACCTGTTTATAAGAATGTTAGAAAAAAAAGGGACATACTCCAAAACATTAAATGGAAGCAGTGTAAAAATTCATATTCTGGAAATTAGATTAAGAAAGCACTGAGGACCTAGTAATTAAGATGTGCCCAGGCTTGCAGTTTCATTTATCGTAATGAAAAAAAAATGAAGTACAGTGTACAAGTTTTTATGGATATAGGTCAAAATATCTTAAAGGTTTTGCCCCTTTTGTAGATGACCTATTGTAGACAGGTGCCAAGACAACCAGCCAGCCTAAAAGCACATTTAAAGCATTTAAATATAACCCAATGCATTTGCATGAATTAAAGGCTTTGACTGTACTTTGTAAGACAAAATTTCAAGAGCAACAATTCTTTCACCTTTTCCAGGCTGGAATATTCAGAACACACAACTTTGGTCATTGAGTACAACCACCTTATACAAATAACCACCACTATTTCTCTTCATAACTTAATGAGTAAAGTGAACTAGTCATCATCTCACTTGTGTCAACTGTGCTCTGGGTACTTTCTAGGGCGTCCCCTTCCCCGTTTCATCGCTGTATTTTTGTCTGCAGAACTTGATGACCCACCCCTTGCAGGTGACACATCCCTAGAATTTGTAGCAGAGCTGCTCCTGGAGCTAGCCCTGGACAAACTCTTTTTGGACTTTAAATCCCTAAAGGGCAAGGCAGGGCTGGCAGATTTGTGCCGGCTGCGTGAACGCGTCTGTATTAGCTTATCTGCTAACTCGGCACCACTCATAGCGCGGGTGCGAGGCCCGGTGCTTTCCCGAGCATCATCTGCTCGAGACAGCTGGATTTTGGCCAGTTTTTTTGCCAGCGCAGCCTTGGCAAGCTGCTGGGAGGACGGCGCTTCTGCGGCTACATTCGGGGATGACATGTCCTTAGGTGGGCCCTGGGCAGAATTTCTTACGGGGGTTGACGATTGCAACAAGCCGTCAGAGGGTGCTGTGGCATGGTCTGACTCGGTCTGAGAGTTTTCAAGCTGACCGGCTGGCACTGTTGTGGATGGTTGAGGAGATTTGGAAATAGTCAGATCAAACGGCATTGGTAGTAGGGAAGCAGAAGACCGCGAGACAACGTGAGTTGGGGAAAGAGGGAGAGCTGGGGAAGCAGATGGGGGCGACTTCATCATGGAAGAGAGCACTTGGAATATGTTGCGCTGCTCTTGGCTTTCCTCTCTGCGATCAGGCTCTGCTGGTTTGGTGAAAGAATTCTGCCTCATCTCTTCAAGCAGATTACTCTTAGAGTTTATATGAACCTTGACTTGATTTGAATCTTGCCTTGGAAGCAGATGTGAAACATGGTTGTCCTTTTGCTGTGGCTGGCTGCTTGAGGAATGGGTTGCATTGTTATTAAGCAGGGCATTCGGGGTCAACAGAGGAAGGTCAAATATGCATCTCTCCATGCTAGGCGACGGCCCAGATGTGGCTGTCGATTCCCGATCTGATGAAGATCTCAATGCCACACTCAAAGGATTGACATTATGCTGTTGGGGTGACAGGTCAAGCGGCTCTGGGGAGTAGGATAGGGCTGGTGATTTTGGAAGAGGTGGTGACTGCGAGTTTGGAGAGGACTGAGTAGAGGGTGGAGAGTGCGTTGGGTGTGGGGACATCCTCTGGGGAAAGGACAGAGGGGTCGGTTTGCCTGCATGTGTAGGTGTAGTCTCTGGAGACGAAGTACTATGGATGGGAGATAATGTTTGAGGAGTTGCATCTTCACTGGGCAACTGCTCTGATGAGGGGGTGTCATGTCTCTCCACACTTTGCTTCAGCTGCGACAAAGCCACTGCAAGTGAGTGATCCGAATCCAAGGGAGGTTCCACGTGCTCCATCAAAACATGCGGTTCTGACTGAGCAGAAGGCCCAGTCTGATTGGGGGACTGCAGATGAGAGTCAGCTTGGGCGGAAGATGCAGTCTGCTCAGGCAAGGCTAGGGCAGGCGGTGAGGCCTGTGGCACTTGCTCCGATTCTGCCTTTAACTCGGACTGTAACTGGGTTTGCGGCTCACTTGACTTGGCCGCACCTACACGAGGCTGGGGAGTGAGTTGGGGTGGACTTAAAGAACTGGCTACTTCTGCATGGCTAGGTATCTGAATATCGGAAAGCTTTGGAGGGGTTACTGGGGCATCTCTTGATTGTAAGCCCATAGCAGCCTGCGACACCTCACAGGAGGACTGCTGACCTTGCATTGCTGGTGCTATTTCCTTAACTGATTGCGAGGTCATTAACGATTCTTCTGCTCCTTGAGGTAATGCTTTGGTGTGAGGAGATGAGAGCCTCTCAAACAGGATCCCCGACTGTACAGGTTCTGGAGCTGTTTGCAACTGCTGGGACCTCGACGCAGCAGTTTGCTGCTGGGACAGTGGTTGTTGTACAGTGGGTTTCTGGGTTTGGGCATTTTGAGAAGCCTGTGTTGTCAGTTGTGTCTGGGGCTGAGCTGTGAAATTGTGGGACAAGGGGACGGCAGAAGGTACTACCAATGTCTGAGAGAGGTTTCGCGATCCAGATGGTGATTGTGCTGGAGCTCGGGGTTTCTGAGGTGCCAAGGTCTGGGCTAACGACTGTGCCATGGTTTGTAGCCTGGGTTGCTGCTGGGACTGGGAATGCAACTGCAACAGGACCTGGGGATTTATCACTGGCGTCGGCAGCCGAACAGCATGTGGCAGTCGCTGTAGTGGTAGCTTTTGCTGGTTCCTTGGATCAGCTACCTGTATGCAGGTCATCACCTCTGAGCTGCAACTGGCCGGCAGCTGAGGCTGCCTGCCTGGCAAGACTTCGATACGAGCAAAAATTGGTTGACCCTGTTGCCTGGGTGGGGTTTGTGACATGGATGGTGAACGCAGCCGAGCTGATCTCAGAATCTGCTGATTTGCTAACACCTGCGTCTGGACTAGAGGTGGTGGGGGTCTTGATAGAGAGAGACGAAGAGCAGGCGTCTGGGACTGAGATGATGCTCTTGACTGTGATAGCATTTGAAGACGTGCCAAGATCGGCATTTGCGATGGTGACTGTGACTGCGGCTGTGGTGAGGCTGAAGTCTTCTGGGAGGTTGCAGCGGCCGCCTGAGACTGCTGTTGAATTTGTAGCCGATACTGCTGCTGAAACAAAGGCACACGCTGTGCTTGTGGGCGTGGATGTCTCTGTAATGGCATTGGTTGCAAAGGTGGAGGGTTGCGAAGCCTCTGAGGCTGACCGGGCAAACCAAGCCGAGACGAAACCCCTGGAGTATTGGGCTGCACAAGCTTCACAGGGCCTAAGTTGGGTCGAGTTATGCCAAGTGACAGGAGCTGGGAAGCAGTCAGTGACTGAACACCAGGTGCAGACGAAAACACCACAACAGGATTCCGTTGGACAAGGGATTCCGGACTGGGAGCAGGACTGCGATGGCTGCTGGGATGAGATGTGCGAACTGGGGGATTCTCTGCTGGTACAGGAGCAGATGAGTTTGGGGAAGACAGCGGATGCCTGGGTATCAGCAGAGGAACAGAGGGGAGGGTTGATTTTGGCTGAGGTGTGGCACTGCCATCAGCTGTCAGGCGAGATATCAAGCCAGGCATGGGAGGCAAGTCGGGATTGGTGGGGTGCTGGGACTGCTTGGAACGAGGAGAAAGGTTGAGTGGCTGGACACCGATATTGTATGCCAAGGTTGAAGACACAGTGGGGTTGTTTGACAGCTCATGGTCAACACTCTCTAGTATATGCTTTTCCACCACCTCTTCGGGCTTAATGTCCTGTTTTGGCGGCATGGACAGGTCCACTGGTGTTGCTCTTGTTGACACAATAGCATGGCTTCTGACAGATAAATCCATTGGCGCACTCCTGCCTGTTTCGTCTTGATGCTGTCGCTTTGCGGCCATTTCCGAGCCCTGCTTGGTCTCTGGCTCTTTAGGTGCATCCGACTTCTGCCCTTTAGACTTCTGCTTTGGCTTCCCCATGTCACTCTTCTCTGGCAGTGATTTTGCAGATGTTGTCCTCTTGGCAACGGGTCTGGCCGGAGCTAACCGGGCCAAGGGGGATCTTGGGGATAGGACCGCAGTCGCAGGTGGGACAGGGGGTGGGGACTTGGTGGTGCCTGATCTCGTCACGGGCGACTTGGGACCTGCATCGTCTGCTTCAAGATCTGGCTTTGGGTTGCGCCGTGTGCTGCGCCCAGCACTTGCTGGGGCACTGCGTTTAGTTCGCTCTGCGCTGCCCGAACGGCTGCTTGCCCTGCTGCTCTTTTGGCTCCTACCCCGGGAACTGCCGCCCTGATTCTGCCTAGATTTAGACCTACTCTTATGCACCTTATTCTTTGCCTCCTCATCACAGTAGGTGAAGAATATCTCGTCCTCTTCCTGCTCGGCCTTACGTTCCTCCTCCTCCTTCAGGGCCTGAAGACGTTCCAGCTCCCATTCCTTCTTGGCCAACATGACCTGCTCCTGATTTGTTACAATCGAAAAGAGAAACCAGAACATCAGCAGGATAATTTTTTACCTTAACCTTCCTCAGCTGCCAATAGTCTAAGTCATTTTGAAGTCCATCTAGATTCAACATTCCCCGGGATGGATTGTTACACCACCCGACTAATGCAGAAAGGTTAGCAGAAGGGTTCGTTTTGACTTGATTTCTCCCACCGGAAGTGTTATTAGGGTTCAGGTCAATGGCTATAGCCAATTTATGTCTGCCTGGCATTCTGTTTTAGAATGGACTCTCAGCAAAGAACGAGCCATATCAGAGGCTAGTCAGTGTCTCTTCATATTTATCAATCAGAGACCTCAACTAAGTGTCATCACGGTACAGTATACACAACAGAAGCACAGAGAAAGTGCTTCAGTTTGCATACAACTTGTGAGTCCTTGGTCACAAATTACAAGGAAACACTGAAGACCCTTTAGATAGGCCTCTGTCAGCATTTTAACGTGGCAAGTAATTCTTAAACATGGAACAACAGCAAAATCACATCCAGGAGCCGCTGGCATGAAATTGTTGGTTAGCAGATTCACTGTGCACGAAATTTGAGGTTACATAAACTGGATAACATCAGGGCCTGTGCTCTGGTGTTTGCAAAGTTAAACTTTCCCGAGACCAACGAAATCTGGTGTGTCGATGGCCCACATCTATTGGTCCCCCAGGTACTAACCTCTGCCTCCAAGACATCATCCATGGCTGGAGGTTCCATGTTAGCCTCTAGGTACCTCATGGCATACTTCTCAATGTTAGTCAGCTGTCAAGAAAGTAAGAATTTATACTGAATCATTATACCACAAACTAGGCACACAGATGTCATCTGGGCAGCATTAAATTCTGAATCATTAAGGCAAAGCATAAAATTCTCACAGAATCAGACAAAAATATGGGTTGATTATTACTTTTTCGTTTACCTTGCTCTGCGACAGCTTCATTCATATGAGAACTATCCCCCTTAATGATATGCTACACTCATTTCATAAACATTACCAAAGGTTAGAAGATACGCCAAGCTTAACCTAACATAACAATACATATGCTCAAATTCACTCCTTTGCAAATCTTTGCTGTTAGCTTAATGCACGCACTACATGTGGAGAGTTTTGGCACGTGCTGCTGAGCGGCAAGAAAAACAGTAACAGTCACCGGCAAAGTCAACAAGTCAAGAAAAATCTCTCAAGAAATGCGCTGCCAGTGCACGAGTGGACTACCTGCTCGTCCAGCTGGGCCAACTCAATCTCAATTCGGGACACCTCCTCCTTAGGCTTGGTCTCCTCCCCCTCGTAGGGTATGGTTTCGTCAAACTCAGCCAGCTCGGCATCCTGCTCTGCCAGGGCCTTGGAGGTGGCCTTAACATCAGTCTCGTCCTCTGTCTTGGCAAGGGCCTAAAGAAAAGAGGGAAAAAAAAAGTAGAGTCGCAGCTGGAAAAAACTACACAGCTTAGCCTAACTAAAGAAAGCACATAAAAAAAATCAGTAGAAAATGTCAAAAAACTTGGTCCAACTCTACTGCTATGTTGACTGTGGTGGGAATCTAAGCTCAATAAAATACAGCAATCACAGACAGAGAAGGCCGTGGCCCTGCATTGTATTCGCATATTTTGATGAACTTGGATCCACCCTTGGTTGACTGGCCTGTGTTAGTGGATTTTGGCCTGGCACACAAGATTGCTAAGCAACACTATTCACTTCCAAGTTTGAAAACCGAGAACAGACCCAACCTTGGTTACAACCAACCACTATTAACCAGGGTTCTATGCTGAAGTAAAGAAACTAGAGCACAGGGAGAATTCATTTTCAGCAATACATGCAGTGAATCTGTAAAGGCATTACATCTGCACAAGACTGACGCCAGCAGGCATGTATAAAAATAAGCATTCCAAAGAGCTAACACGACATTTTCAACCTCGAGGTTGATTTTTTTCCTTTGCAGAATTATTTCACTCTTAAGAAATGAATTCCAATTTGGTCACTCTCACCTGTTCCAACTGATTCTGCGTGATGGTGTCTTTCTCTTCGCTGACTGGCAGCGCTTTGCTCGGAGCCTGCTCTGGTCTGGTGTTGACTACCAGATCCTCAATGCTGACTGGCTGAACGTCCCTTCGACTGGACAGGTCAAACAGGTCCTTGATGGTGTTCTGCATATATTCAAATGATCAATGAGAAGATAAGTAAAGTGCCCTGGAATGGAACAATGCCAACAATACTGGTACATGGGGCCAATGCTCTGTATATGCACAAACAAATGAGGCCTCCGATGCCATCACCTTCCACGTAGTAAAGTTTGCTGTAATTCAGTCCATTTTCGAGCCGTATCGAGGGTCATCAAGCAACAACTAAATAATGCATGAGTTAAAGACACAGGAGATTTTATTGGAATAAGTCTGGCGTAAATAAAAATAAACACCAACACCACACCACACCAACTACGAGTTTGACTCTCAAAGTGAGAGTTTATGAAGTGCAAAAGAACATTTGAGCCTTCAAAGATGGGGCCCTTGTGACTTCCAGTCAGTGATACGTAGATCAGTGCACGGGTGATCCAGCTCACTGTTTTGCTTTGTTTCTTGTAACAGGACACAGCAAAGATCTCATGTTTACTGACCAGCAACAAGGCACTAAGAGACGCTGGAACAAGCACGTCCATTACAACACAAGAAAAAAATATTAAGTCCTGCTAGAAGTATGTGACACATTTGTATTTGTCACACAGATGAATTTACAACACTCTGTGTAAGATCTTCATTTTTACAAAAAGTTGACATTTATACACGTTGCTGAAGCGAGTTCCTTGGAGGTCAAGGTACTTTTTGACGTTTACTTTGAATCACTGCCCTTGACACTTTGATTTGGTAGGATTTAAATTAGAGGTCCGCTAACCGTTTTGAAGAATGCCGTGGTGAAGTTCCCCCCTTCAATTGACACATCCACAAGGAGTCTCTTCTGGTTGGCCTTCTTCAAGATGTTCTCCTCCACAGTCATCTCGCTGATCAATCTACAATGCCAAAAGAATCAATGCGACGTGTCAACATTGCTTTCAAGGTAGAAAGCCTCCCTCCCTCAGTTTGCGATTGGTTGAAGGTCCTCAGACCTACGGCCACCGTTCACTATTTGATCTTATTTTATTCTGTGGCCCGAATTTTGTTTATGCATTTAAACACAACCAAGGGTTCATTATTCAATCCTATCTCAGGGCATATGTCTTACACTGACTTTCTATGGTTCCCCTGCTGGAAATGGACTCCGTTCTACTCATTACAGAAGAAACCACTAGCATGGATGTGCTCAGACAACTACGAGATTTTGCTCAACAGTGCTTGTCCAGACTCAGAGACTCTAGTCTGATATAAAAAAATCTCAATGTCATCATGGCGGAGGCTGTGGCTTCTGACTGAAAACAGATCTATTCAGCTGGATGAAGAGCTGAAAGGTTGAGTGCAGAGTAGATTAACGGGTGCAGTTAGCCATCCCATTGACTAGTAAATGCACACAAACCGTATCTTTACAAAACATCTTCAAATACAAGGTTTTATTTAACTAACAGCATCAACTCATTCAGTCTCAAGTTGCATTGGTAGCAAATTGTTGGCAGTCACAGCTGCACTTGAAAACGCGCGCACCTGTAAATGTGGACATCCCTGGTTTGGCCGATCCGGTGGCAGCGGTCCTGGGCTTGCGCATCCATGGTGGGGTTCCAGTCGCTGTCGTAGAATATCACGGTGTCTGCACCCGTGAGATTGATACCCAGACCTCCGCTCCGTGTTGACAGGATGAAGCAGAAGATGCGCTTGTCCATGTTGAAGCGGTCCATAAGGAGCTGAAGCGCAAACAAACATGTGTAAAGAACATGAAATGACTTTCACCATCCACCTGTTGATCCTCTTAGACACATTCCCTTCTACTGCCAAACAGTTGGAATTAAAGCAAAGAAACTTCAACTCTAAGTAGAAAGCTTCATATCACAAACAGACAGTCAGGCTTTCCAGAATGTACACTGACACAATGCAAGCTGTTAAATACTTCAAAAAAAGGGGAGTGGTTTAAGTATCACCACTGTATCTCAGGCATGAATTCTGCATGGCATTTTGTCAAGCCACCAGAACAGACCTTGCTGAGAGCCCTGGTGTCCAGGGGGTTGCTTTCCAGCCATAGGACATGACAAGCGGTCACATGATCACCCATCTCCTCACAGAATCCCTGTGGCTGCCTCTGGTGTACTCAACGTTTACTTGTTGATGAATCCACAGGCTACGACACTACACTGGCATATTTTTGGTTGCTTGTGACACAAATACACTTACTGCTGTCGTTAGGGCATTTGAGTGTGATTGTAAGTCCTGCAGCAACATTTGAGTGTAATCCTTTCTCACAAACTATCAGGTTGGCAAACACGGTTATGCATAATGCTAATAGGTTGCTTATGTTACAGCGGCTTGAATAGCGCCTATACTCGTAACAAAAGACCAGACTGCTGGGAATTACCAACATTTTTTCACTCTCAATAGTGGATATTATCCAGCCTTGTTTTGAAACAGTATACCACGGTTTGAGGCATTTAGAGCGAGTGTAAGTGCTGCAAGTACTTTTTCTTGGTGCTGTTCATCTTAATTTATTTTGTTAGAGCAATCACTGGCCTTGACAGAACGTCAATCTAGCCTTTTTACCTGTCTCTGCTCAACCCTGGTGGTGCCGTCCAGTCTGACGTAGATGTGGCCGTGGTAGTTGAGGAAGGCCTCCAGGACGTCCAGCATTCGGGTCATCTGGGTGAAGATCAGGACCCGGTGGCTGCCCACCTTCAGCTTCCGTAGCAGGACGTCCAAAGCTTGAAGCTTACCTACACGTTAAAGTGGACAATGCACCAGCTTGAAAACAAAGGGTTCACGACTGGAGCAACCCACGAGGGAAGGGAGTCGTACAAACTTTAAAATCACTCCCATTCAGTAATTACAGCAGTCAACTGACCACAGGCGAATCTGTATACTAGGCTGCTGAATTTGTTCAGCGACACAGGATTGCTGCTTAGCTGTTCAAGCTCTAAGAAATTTTAAAAAGCCACAAACTTTAAAAAGCAAATTCACAGCAAAAGTGAGGGTAACAGAAAAGTACCCACAGCTGTAATAAGAAGCAACATATCCTCAAAGATTCTCTCTTTTATTATGCTTAGTAGTAAGTGCGGTATTCTCAGACTATTCATAGTTATAGAGCAAGCATTGCTGATTTGAGGAGGCTGTTCTGATGTAAATTTCACGGTCAAGTTTAACAATAGTTCCTTAATTCAAGTCTGAAAATATACTGACCACAGACTATTGGTACACTAACCTGTAGGTTGTGAATAGATATCTCTCATGCTAAAAGTGATGTGTTGTGAAAGTATTCCGACTTACCGCAATCGTACTGGATAAGCCTGAGCTCGGGGAACTGCATGCTCATGCCAGTCTTGATGGGATGCAGGCAGGCCATGGCAGGCGTCAGTTCTCTGCCGAGTGTCTTCCGGAGTATCCTATACTCGTTGGCTGCGGAAGGCGCTGGGTGCGACATGTGCATGGTAATAGGTGGTGCTGTTGCCATGGGCACTACCATCACGAACCTGCGAGTCAATGGAGAGGGTGTCAATCAGGTAGAAGTTCCACAAAGAGGGTTTTCAGGGTTCGAATCTCGTTGGGGCAAACGTGCTCAGACAAACAAGAGATTTCACTCTACAGTCCTTTGGATACGTTCAGAGACTCTAGTCTGATTAATCTCAGTGTCATCATTGCCATGGCCATCACAAATTTCTGACTGGATAAAGTTCCAATTTGTAGCAGACCTATCAAAGGATTTGCTATAAACAAAAGATGGGGGGAAAAAAGAAACCCACAACCTCTTTACTGCTTCTGAGTTTTCAGCCTAACGAAGCATGCCAACTTCTGTGGCTGCTGTTCATTGATTGCCTGTGCTGGAGTGCTCTCATCAAATGCACTTTGTTGCATTTGCCAGGTTAGCGTTAACCATCCCTACAAATTTCAACACCACCGACTTGGAACTTAGACGGAACTGTAGGTGTGATGGCTGTACCTCTTGATGATGTCCCTCAAGTCTTCCAGCACGTCCTCTGGAGTGTGGATGACTTCCTCAAGGGCGTTGGTCTGTGAGTACCTGGCCTCGTACCCGTGGGGGAACGGCAGACCGCGAGCCGCCTGGCAATGGTACAGCCCTACACCGCTGGCAAATGGCTGCTCTCTCCCAGCCGGGTTGGGGCTGTTCAGGATGGAGACGGCTGAGCGTAGGTCGCTGCCATAGACTGGCTTGGCAGCACAGCGCAGCTGATTCAGGCTGGCTATCCTGGCCAGCGTGGCCTTGCGTTCCTCAACCTCTGCCTTGTACATAGACTCCTTTTAATCACAATGGATAACACCAATTTCAGACACAACACTTCACCCCAAATACCAAAACTTTTCTCTGTTCAGTGCATTCTAGCTTCATTTTTTCTCAGTTCCACCTTGCATCTTCTATCATTTCAAGTTTCGAGGTGAGCGAGTGGGAATGGGGTTTGACATATCCCCAAGGTTCGGGGACCATGAGGGTACAGGATCAGACCCCTCACGGCTCGTGCCAAGGAGATTTACTCTAGGCCAAGACACCAATCTGTCAGGTCAGCACTAGTTACTGTATGACAGGGGACACGGCCTGTGAAATGATACAGCTATGTTAAATGGGTTCAGAATTACACAAATCTAGTTTAGTATTGTACAACAAGTGAGATATAAAGAGTCCTTTTTTGGCCCCAACTCCCTCGGGTGATTGACGAGCAATCTTCCAAATCCTTGCAAATCTCAACACCATGTATAAACTGTGCACATAAACAGTTGGACTCTGTTTAATTGCTGTATGCCTGATTCCACATAAAACACAGTCTGTACACTAGTGCAGTACTCATCCCAACAGATTCCTACAGGCTGGTGATGGAATTTGACTGGTTTGGGGTCGTGACAGTTGGTGGCGAGTATGCAAAACATGTAAAGGATGACAAATTTCCAAGACGATCATTTCCTCAAAATGTTTCTGAACTAGACTAAGTTACTTTAACCCCTTCACGGCGGCATTATTTTTGACCACTGGGCTGTGGCATGCCCTGAATGGAGGGCTTTGTCCAGCAGCAGGCCCCATTGAACCAGCAGCTGCATGGTGAATAGACTGTATGTGTGATATGCACTAATGCTCTCACAAAGGTGCTGTATTAGCAGTCATCCATCACGAAGGGGTTAAATTTGAGAATTTCTACCCATAAATCAACTGGCATAGGGAACCTTTCTTTGGGATGACAAAGAAACGCCGTCATGGGTTTCACCAAATGCTGAACACACTTACCAGAAAGAAAGGCGAGTCTTTATTGTGCTTTGTTGATATCTTCCTGGGATGAGATGCTGAGGTCACTGTTGGTTGGCTACCCGATGAGGTTACTGAAGCTGGGGATGGGGGGGTAGAGGAATAAACATTTGACTTGCATTGTCAAAGTATGCTTAGGTGTTCTATTGTTCAGCACTGTAACCCTAACCCCTTCCTTTTGGCTTGAATGCATCCTTGGTATTGCAACATCCTCCAATTGCCCCCACGAGAAAATAACTGGATACCGACTCAATCCAGACACTATTTGAATGTTCCTTGGAGGGGGTGACCACTGCCTGAACCCTTCCAAATTTCTCCGGCAATTCTTGTCACTTGTGTTGAGGCAGGGTGAATAATAATATCCCTGAGTCTTGCGGATGATTTAAAATACAATTAAGGCTTGAATTTATGCATGGCTAAGCGTAAACAGCACAAGGACTATCCAAGGATCACAAGACAATGTGTCCGTTGCAATCAGTCATACCTTAATCCTCCAAAGTCTTTCCAAACTGCCCAGAGGACTTTGGAGACCTGAGGAAGGTCAGGGTCAAAGTTGGTGCCCACTGACTTGCCATCTTATTCTTGAAATAGCACCGACATCAAGTTTTCATTGCAGACCCATGACAAGCCAAAGATGTTTTAATTATACTCCTCCCAGATGCACTGGGAGATTTCAGAGAATTCTCCAACATTGAGGAAGGGTACAGCCGACACACTACTACCTCAAACAAGGCTTGATTCTCCCCTTGAGGTTACACGACACAAGTATGCGGCAATGCTCTCTGGCACAGCAGTAAAGTTTTGAGAATTCCCAATGTGAGGGGTTAGGGTTGAGCTGACTTGGATTAGGAACTTCCAAAATCAAGTTGAGCACAGAGAAATTCAGTATGTTGCACATGCATGAATCTAAGCTTCACCGAGTCCTGGCAACTTGAAAACAAAAGCCAAACCAAGTACAAGACGTGCAAGAAATCTGGAGTGACCTAAATACACAAACCAAAAGGTGTCTAAGTTAGTTTCTAGTGCTATAAACACTTCCTATCTTCAGTAGACACTGTCGTCAAAATGTGCAGTTTACTTATAATCATCATACTTAGCTGAAAAAGAATAAAATGGAGAGGACTGCATACACATGTATCAGGGTGCAAAAATGTTGTGTTAAGCTAAAGTTTCCGCTACCAAAACTATGCCACTTGGAACTCTGATGAGCTGCATCAGAACCAAGGATGTGACACTGATGACTAACATTCAGTCAACGTTTACTTATATTTTTAAATCTTTTAAAGGGAACCCATTTTCCAGATTTGACACTGGATTCGTTCATTTTTAAACAGTCCAAATACATGTTTTCCTCAGAACTGTACTGTGATTTCTTCCTTTCTACACTGGAATACCTCCTTTAGGGGAAAACTGAATTTAAAACAAGAAAAATGACTGATTTTGAATGCCCCATAACATCAATCTAAATTTATACATTAGGACAGCCATGAGCACTAGTGGTGACCAACTGTTGAACATTTCAATATTGAAAGGGTATGAGAAAGTTGTTCTAAAGATTTACCAAATTAAATGTAGCTCCCCGCCCTTAATCAAAATGCCTTTTAAGATTTGGGTCTTTGAAGAGTGATCCGAGGGTGGCATATCTTCTTTGTTGTGCCTGATCGTTTTTCTTCTTTTTCAAGCAGACAGCCATTTCTTGCATTGCTCATTCTGTTTAAATGTACGCAACTACACTCAACAACCTAAACGTGTGTAAGAATTACATTCAATACAAGCTCAAAAGTTGGTATTTCCTTCCCTTCTGTAGAGAGAAGATGTGGTGGCAAGTGTTTCATTACTTCCAGAGATGACATTTCCTAACAGTTCAATGCAGCTATTAATTTCCATGCCCATAAATTCAGACAGGAGACTGATGATAATACACATCAATGACGGTGAAAGAAAAGGGGGAAAAACAAACACAAAACTATGTTGTGATTTTTCTCTGTGAGTATAAAGTCCACCAAACTTCGAGCCTGTTAGAAATGGTGGGGTGTTATTAATTGCAAAAGCACAGACTAAATCAGAAAACTTCTGAGAGTGGAACACACCGTGGCAACCTCAGCCTTCTTCCCAGAAACACAAGGGCATTAGTAGAAAACTTAAAGTGAATGGGTTAGTGGAATGGCCCCCCCCAAATTGTGTTTTTTCTAATTGTGTTAGCAGATGGATGGAACAAAAGTCTTTCTCTCTGTTGAAAGCGATCTACCTGTGGGGCCTCCGGTAGCCTTGGCTATGCTTAGTCTGCTCAGGGGTCGGATTTTTAGGACTGGCTGCATGACAGGGGCCGGGGTTGGCGGGGCGGACTCAGACTCCCCTGCGCAACTAGTGCTACCCCCTACCCCCGGGGAGGGTTGGACCTGCACGGGGGCATGGGGACGAATGGCCACGAGGGGTGGTGGCGAGGTCACGCTGGTATAGAGTGTCGCTGAAATGGTGCAGAGGAGGAAATGAGTAGTAATAAGTCTGAAGATGTTCGAAATATACCTGTCAAGGGGTTTCCTTTGGAGGTGACAGGTTTAAATAATTGGGGGTTACTGTAAGTCTGTTGACACATCAGGAAAAGGTGTTAAAAGAAACTTCAAGCATTTATAAGTAAGAAAAGCGCCTCAAACAAAACCATATTTTTCACTACGCAAAATGTTTTGAATACCCAAGTCTGAGAAGGTACGGGACGAGCACCAGATATGAATGAACACTGACATGAACAACCACACCATGCACAAGCGGCAAGTCGACACAAAGCATGTGAGGCATGAGTGTCAGGCAGCCAACAGAAATCCCAGCGTGTGGCATTCCATGGATGAAAACAATCACGGCGCAATGCAGTGAAAACAGTGAGGGGCCTCTCAATGTCACACAGCTCAACAATCAGCTCTGCTTTGGGTGGCTTATTTCCCAAAACCACTGCTCCTGGCAATCCCTCTGATTTCTCTCACACAGAAGGGAATGAGGGGGAGGTATTTCAGTGACGTACCTGCTGTTGTTTTTGCTACTGGCTCTGTCACCTCTGGTTTCGTGACGCCGGATGTCTTGGAGGGCTCTTTTGGTTTCAAAGGCATTCCTGCTTGCGCTGATGAACTTGAAAGTGCCGAGGTCACCACAGTCTGAACAGAATTGGTCAGGCTAACAGTCACACTGACCATGGGTGCCACAGAGGCAATTGGCTTAGTCACTTGTTGTGAAGTTGTACTAAGGGCCTGGGACAATGGTATCGACATGGTGGTGGAGGCTTGGGATGCTGCCGCTTGCGTCTGCAGTTTCTGTTGCTGTTGGCGCTGCTCCAACTGCTGCCTCTGGAACTGTGCGAGTACTGTCTGAAGCTGCTGTGACTGGCTTGCAGTGCCAGCTGGGCCCGAGGACAGCGACGCCTGCGTCACCGCCTGCGCCAGGGCCTGTATGACCGTCTGCGCCTGGCTCAGCGCCAGGGTAGTGGTGGTTTGGGTCGTTGTTGCTGCTGCTGCTGCTGTACCCTGCTGGAGGATGCCGCGGGGGATCTGCGGCGAGGTGGCCTGCAGGGTCATCTGGATGGGTACCGGGCTGGAGCGCGACTGGTTCTGCTGCTGCTGCTGTGAGACGGCAGGTGAAGAGGCTAGTCGCACGGCAGGTCTCAAAACCTGATGACCACTGGATGTCTGAACGATTTGGACAATACCACCTGAAAACACATGCACAACTGTAAGGTCAAATATTTCATTGCTATATACAGTGGACAACAACAGAGTCCCTGAATTGTACACTCCACAACATAAATGCAAAACTTGATACTAACAAGGCCGGAAATAACCTTTTTAAAAAGACAGCAAAACTACTAGAGGGAAAAATTGGTGTCGACAAACTCGCAATGCACAGAGCAACTTACATGGAGAGAGTAATTCCTTTGTTCAAGTTAGAAAAAGTGCAGTTTTTCAACGGATTTCATTTATGGCTGTATATCCTCTCCACACAAAATGACAAACATTTCTGTAATTTAAAAGCAGCTTGAGGTAGTGTTCATCTCTTGAATGGACAGCATGAATTTCTATGCATTCAGATGAAAACTGGTCATTCGTTCTTTGCTCATAACCTACACATGAACCAGTAGGCATGTGCCATGTGCCATTCAACGACTATTGTGAGGTCATCTAAAGATTTGTTTACATAGGTCGAGATCCATTTGCCCCGTCTTCACTGTCCGTCCTAATTCTGATTCTTAACATGAAACGAAGAAAACTTGCCCTGCGACATCGGTCTGATTTGGCTGGCCGGCAGTCTGATAGTTGTGCCCGGTCCACCTGACGCACCTTGGAGCTGGACCGTGATGGGTTGTGTGGTTATGAACTGGCCCCTTCCAGCACCAGATGTCTGCAAATACAAAGGCAGAATGGTGCTGGTTAGGCTGCAGCTATGGAGCAAGTAAATGGAGGTTCCTTACATATTCAAGGGTGAAGTTCTACTACACATGAATACACTGGTGTTTTCAACGTGAACTTCTACAGGTCTACCAAACTTGATCGCATCTGTGCCAAGTCTAACCTCGTGGGAAAAGCTTTCAGAGAGGTATTAAACACTGTCCCGTTGCAGTCTCTTTCTTTTCACAATTTTGACACCTGTCACGTCGCTCGCATCTAACAGCTCCAGACCCACCCAGGCTAACAATCCACATGCAACTCATTCTCTGTGGTATATCACTTATCCTACACAAGACCCCAACTAGCACCGCTCACCTGCTGTTGTAGATAGAACCGCTGCTGCCCAGAGGCTGAGCCTGCTGAGGAGATCACCACCCCTGTGTACCCTGGCAGCTGCTGTAGGGGGGTGCTACTGGGGACCGAGGGGTGCGAGACCAGCGTCAATGAGGGCACACCCGAGGTGGACGTGGTGGTGGCCAGAGACAGAGAAACACTGGGGGAGCTCCTTCCATCTAGGACTATGCCTGTTGGTAGATCACATTTGTCCATTCATCTTTGTATTTTTCAAAATTCTGTCTGCTCACGCAACCTCTGCACGTTCTGCCAAATCCGACAATGTGCTATGCACACGTGGTACACTCTCCGTGCTTGAATGGCCTCAGGTATGTCAACTCCATGTAAAGTTACGGCATCTGGGTTAAGCACTAGATATATCCCATGCAAAACTAAACATGGCATGACACCTATACAGGCTCAAAATGAGTTATTGTAACACTCAAATAAAATTCTGTGTCATTTCTAATGTGATTTCATAATTGAGAACGACGCGCCTGATATTGCACAATTCACATTCAGCACCAGCTATTGAAAAACCCAACTGACTCATTACGGCTGGACCAACAGAATTTCCAAAGTCTCTGCAGTTAAGAATGTGCTGTTGGCAATAAACTGCTTTAATCATTTACACTTCCTATCTGAGACAACTGTGGTCTTGCACAAACCTTGCTGGGTTGAGCCTGTCTGCCTCAGCACCTGCACCCCTGACGACGATCTCACTAGCACATGGCTTATGCTGGGTGACGACCGCCCTCCAGACGCTGTGTTTGCCTGCGCGGCCACCACGGCCGGCGAGGCCCTGCCTAGCACTGTGGCCGGCCCTGACGCAGCAGTAGCAGCTAGCCCCGTGGTCTTGGGCTCCTTAGGGGTCTGGTGGCTGGCCGGTGGGGGGAAAAGCTTGCCCGGCTTGATCCTTATGGGCTGAGGTCGGGGCGCTGGCTCTGGGGTAGAGTCGATCTCCTCTATCAGGGGGCGGGGTGTCTGCAGCTGCTTAATGCGGTGGGCAGCATAGGCTGGTAGGAAGAGCTCCAGACTTGCTATGCATGTGTCAAGGGTGTTCAGACTGACACGCTGCAAGGTAATTGAATGGAACAAAACTTTGAAAGATACGTTGTTACAGAGGCAAGTGACATATTGAACATTGATCACCGAAGGTTCCTTCAACACCATTACCGCAAAAAGACCACAAACTAGGGGTACATTCCTCTCACCAAGTTCGTCACCATTTTCTAGCTTTTCAAAGCCAGCATTTCACCAAGATATCAATAAAATAATAGTTTCCTTGTTTTCACATGATATTTAAGATATAACCAATGGAGACAGTTACAGTGTGGTTTGCCTACTATGAGCTCCTCTTGCTTTAAACAAGCCCACAACATAGCTAGTGGTATTAGCTCAAACTAAATGGAAAGGTAACTACTTAGCCCACACTGATTTACGCACAATGTGGTCCACACTAGTCCCCAACAGAATTTCTCTCACCTTGAGTGGGTCCCATTCCAGGGCCTTGGTGATCAGCGAGGCTGTGTAGTAACAGATCCCCTCCATCTGGAAGGGGGACTGTATGGGCCGGGGCTCAAACAGGTCCGGGTGGTTGCACACCTTGCGAAGCTGCATCAGGACGTTGATGACGCTCATGAAGTGGCCAGAGGAGAGGGTTTCTCTGGTCCTGGGAGACAAGGAAACATCAAGGAAAGTGGAAAACAAAAAGACGTGAAAACCTGCAATCCTCTCCATTGAGGTTGTATCTGTACAACTTTCGCAGCAAGTTCCAAGTCACAGAAATCAGTCTTGGCCTTGACTGCAGTGCATCAATCATCTACTTACTTGGCTTGTGACATGAAGTCATCGTAGAGAAACCGCTGTCTCCGGGATAGACGACACCTCACCAGGTGCTCATACTTCTGGGGAAGTTGGTGCTCTACTTCAGACTTGAGACGACGAAGGAGAAACGGTCTTAGAACCTACAAAACCACAAGCAAAAGCAGAAAATGCACTGATGCGCCCTCAACAGAAATACGGTTACTTTCACCACCCGAGTCCCACCTTGCCAAGTGAACCAAAAAACCTACCTCTGAAAAGTGCAACAAAGTGCTGTGTGGAAGGAAGCATCCTGTTGGGCTTTAGCAGTCAACAGAATTGCCAGTATACAGTGCAATAAAAAAAATCCACTACGGTGTCATACTTTCTAGACTTGGACAGATTTTTTTCCATTTGATTTCACAGAATTTCACAAGATGCCCACAGAAAAACCTAACAGAGGGTAGGGTTGAAGGATCTGGTCAACATCTGGTCTAATAACCCGAGAGGTTTTACTCCTATCTTTGGCTTCACACTTCAGTTTCATAAACTTAGTTGTGACCACTTCGGCTCAATCCATAAGCTATGCTACAGAAAAAACCCTCTCTCTCAGATGTGAGTCTGATATTCGAAGCACTTTTGACTGGATCCGAAAGTTTGACACCGACAGTGAAACATGCCATGGGTTAGAGATGGTAACCCAACATGTGGACAAATACACTGTAACTATTCCATGAAGGGGCTACCTTGTGCAATCGTCTGATCAATCCCTCGTTGTACTCCTGCGTGCCCTCGATCATCCCACTGAGTGGGTTGGAGAACCATTCCCGGAACTCCCGGTGGGAGGCAAAAACGTGGGGCATGAGGAAGTGCATGAGGGACCACAGCTCCATCAGGTTGTTCTGCAGCGGGGTGCCCGTCAGCAGGAGGCGGCGCTGGCTGTTGAAGTTGAGAAGAGTCTGCCACCTGGAGAGCCAAGCGGGATACGTGATCAGTGTCTTCTAACAGAAATCTATGCATGTAACATACCTGCCGACATTGAAACGTCAGAAATCGGAACACCCATTGTTAAGAGCCCATAGCAAACATGCAGCCGTACGAGAGAAGCTATACATGCATGTACATAATGTGTAATACTTGCCATTTTGAAATTACAAGAGTGCCCTCCTTTTCTGTAAATAGCAACCTTCTATCTTGCTATAGAGCCATCTTTTGCCAGGATTTTTTTCTTTTCATAGAAATTGGAACACTTGTTTTTTACGGTCTGAAATGTGAAAAACTGGGGAAATTCTGATTAAAATTGGAATGGTCGGCAGGTATGATGTACGGTTTAAGGAGAGATACTTCAACTGACACATAGCTCCATCTGAGAAAGATGCCAAAAATGTAATAAAACTAGTAAATTCTTTATCACATTCCACAGAAATTCCTTAACCCTTGCTCGTTTTCACTCTAATGCACTCCAATATTCCTGTTAAAAAAACTGGCTATACATGGCCCTCTACTAACGGCCGCACCACTTCAATGGAGAAACTGTGTACACTTCAAGGAACTGCAAAGAAAACTGGAGGTCAACTTGGTCCAGCTAGTGTATTACACTGATAAGCAAAGCCACATGCCACAATCCTCTTAAGTACACTGGAGTGTTCTTCTATTGGGCTGTGCAGTGAAATCACTCCACTGGTAATGCAAAGAATCCTCCAATGCACGCCGGATGCAGTGCATTGGCTGGTCCTACTGACTTGCAGTAAATTGCTCTTATAGAGCGAGGGTTAACCTACTTTCTAAACAGATTCATCACATGCTAGAGGTGGGTGGCCAGAAAAACTGCCAACGGAGTACCCTCTGAGAGTTCGCCCACAGGGTCTTGCTATGGTTAGTACTACCAGTCTCTGGGCTTTTCCTACCTCTGTGACTTGAAGTTCTTGATGTTCTGAGCCTCATCAAGAACCAGGTACTTCCATTTTTTCCTCCGGAAGGACTGGTGGTCTTGGATGACCAACTTGTAGGAGGTGATGCAGACATGGAAGGCATTGCTCTTGGTCCAACCCTGAAAAGAGCAGGGTGCATTTTAAACACTTCCATGAGTGTTTTTAGCAATACGACACATTTCCATGACTTCCGAAACCAACATTTACGAGTCCATAAAAATGCCACGTTAAGCAGAAATGGTTAAAGAAGTGTATCTAGCATATCTACGCTCCCCTGCCATGACCAGGCGAGGGAAGCAGCAGGTGGCTAGAAGAAGGCTTTTATCTCCGAGGTGGATAGCACCGTTATGCCAAATGGGTCACAGCACACAGTACGCGATCCTCGTCAAAATAAGGACACAATACTGTGGTTCTGAACAACTTGAGGTATTATAAGCTTTTGACCACACACTGTACTGTGCGATTAAGCGATATCCGCAGCTATCATAGAGATGCGGAGCAAATAAAACACACGCGGTAATCCTAACCCTCCTCAATCCTCCAAAATCCTTTGGGCGGCATTGGACGATTTTGGAGGACTGAGGGTGAATGACAAAAGTGCATGACTGATTGTGAAGGATGCCATGTGTGAAGGTCATGGGTTAGACCTTGTGTTGTTTTTGCTTAGTCATGCATAAATTCAGCCCGGTATTCCTTTTGAATCAACCGCACTGCTCAAGAATGCCATTCGTACTGCCTCAACATCATGACAGGAATTGCCGGAGGATTTTGAAGGATTGAGGCAGCAGGCACACCTTCAAGTAACATTTTCAAGAAATTTTGGAGGATCCTACAGGATTGAGGAGGGTCCCTAGCAAGAAGGGCCAAGGGGTTAGGGTTAATGAATCCCAACATAACATCATACAAATATCAGCGGACAGCCAGTCACAAGAGTATGCCATGAACACTTTTGGCTGGTGCCCGTTTACACAGCTTTCCATGTTAAGAGCTACGTACAGTGTTATTACTCCTGCATCAAATTCTGTATTTCAAAAATGAGAAAAATGGGCCTTGCAACCTCACACATTACCCCTCCTATGGTTTTACAGCACAAATGTGCATAAATGCCCACAGTCACTGGTGAGCATGTATTTTCTATATGGAACTCAAACATGCACAGGTTCAGTGTGTACACAGTAGGTTGTCAGCACAAAATGACCAAGGGTCTTTTGTGCAGTCCTCTTCACTGCATTTGGTTTACTGCACAATTATGCACATGAAACAGTGACGCACAGTTCTTGGGCAGCACAAAAGTGCAATCTGATATTCCTGTGAGGGACTGTTGGTGCAGTGCACAACACGACACAGCTGTGCTTCATGGAGGTGTTTACCAAGTGACTCAAAGAGTGACTTCCACATAGGAGGGTTAACCTTCATAAACACAGATGTGAACTAAAAAGAATGGCGACTGAGAATACCTGTCTCTTCTGCTTGCGCTCCTTCTGAGAGCCAAAGTATGTCAAGATCTTGAAGCCTGGACACCACTTCTTGAACTCCATCTCCCAGTTCAGCATGACGCTGGTCGGCACCACAATCAAGTGTGGACCCCAATTTCCTGCCATTAGTTATACAAATTAACATTTAGCACAGTTCACAAAGAACTATGCAGTCGGGCAAGTGTTGAAATGTAAAGCTAGGCTTGTTAGGACGGTCCAATCCAGATCAAGCAAACTATGGGACTGGATCCCACAAAATGAGTCTGAAGACCATTTTTCAGTGACGAGACCGAGTGAGCAGAGTTCTGATGACAAAGGGCATGACAAAAATGACAAGGGTTCCTACTGACATGCACGACTCTTACAAGGCTATATACTGTCAAAAATCCTCTGATTTATGACATGATTTTACACACACCCTAGGGGGTTCGGGTTAATTCACAAGTGGCTTTAGTGACTTGAGTCTCATTTTGTTACGTTGCTAACTCGCACAACAATGAAACCACCTCAACAACCATCAATACCTCCAGTGGCCAGCACTGGGAGAAGGCTGTCTACCCCGACAGGAGCCATGGGCTAGTTGGTGGCTATCCCATGGGTTTTATGAGGTAGTGTTGCTCTTTCCCTGAGAATTTAAATCCATGGTGAAAGACGGGAGGCTATCAACATGGGCGTTGAAGGGAATTCAATGTTTTAACGTGTGAAAGTAAAGCGAGGACAACTGGCATTATTTAAGAGAGAGCTAAGACTGTCCAACATTTGGAGTAAGATGGGACTCAAGCCCGAACTGTTTTGACTACCGGTCAAAAGCAACGGCCAAACTGAATGGCAAACAGGAATACAATTTCGTGTAAGAACCTTTGCCTTTGACGAGTATGAGTGTTGACTTAAACAATGTAATAATACTCTGCAATATAATCCCTAAAATTATTTGTAAAAATGCTTAACTTTAACACCCCCCCCCAAAAATTACGGAAACACTTGACAGGATTTTTGTGGCAAGACTCGTTTCAGACACAATCTCCGTCTTGCCCAAGTTACGGTTCTCTGACTGGCCAAGACATGGACAAGTGTCTCCCCACCCTCACGCGGACTCTACTTACCCGCTTCACATGCCAGGTGAGCCAGCAGGGCGATGGTCTGGATGGTCTTCCCCAAGCCCATCTCGTCAGCCAGGATGCCGTTGAGTCTCTTGTCGTTCATAGTCACCAGCCAGTCTAAGCCAATGTGCTGGTACTCGCGTAGCTTGTGGCGCAGAAGGAAAGGCACGGGGGTTTTGACCTAAAAAAAATGTGGACGAAGTCATCACTGCTATTAAACACTTCATGCCGGGGAGCCCGGTACTGGAGACATTGGCTGTATATGCATGGTCGGGGTACTTGAAATTGGAACAAAGGAACTGGGCCTTGTAATAAAGTAAAGCCTTGTAATACATAAAATAAAATTTTGGAGGATTTCAGAGGATTGAGGGAGAATCCAATCCCCCCCCCAAATTGGAGGATTCTGGAGGATTGATGAGGGTCCCTAGCAAAAAGGGCCCATGGGGTTAGGGTTAACCATGTCAAAGCCATAAAAATGTGCACTGTTATGTGCTTGTGTGCTGTGTACCTCAGGGGCACTTCACACTGTTCTGGCATGGGGATGTGCGGACCCCTCTAAACTCCCCACACTATGCTGGCGTACAAATGACTCCACAATACGTTGCATTCACCCACCCATAAATTACAGCATGGGCTTTTGAGGACATTTCCAGAGTACTGGTCACGAGCACTTCAAAATATAAGAGCATCTGCGATATATTCAGTACCAGGGCATCACTGATGTGGGACATCTGAAAACCTGTTTTTCTGAGTTAAACATGTGATGTTCTGCAAAAAGGTATATCAAGTCACAAAAATGAAAAATGAACACTCACACCCCCCCCCACGAAATTTAACCTTCTGAACTCTGAGCAGGCCATTACACTGAATGGCATAGAATGACTTGCCATCATCTTTTCCTGGAGTGGGTCACATATTACACAGAATGAGATTGCTTTAGGGTGCTCATAGGTTAAAAACGAACCAGTGTGGTAGACA
The DNA here is from genome assembly GCF_001949145.1 of Acanthaster planci. The sequence continues at coordinate 679,393 of NW_019091419.1, forward strand.
GCGTGTAGCCTGTGGGTTGCAGGCTCTGTGCAGCCGCCGCTATGTCGGTGATCTCCTTGTTGGGCCCTGCATCCTGCGACGGCTCCTGGGCGGCTGAGGCTGATGGGGCTGCCGGTTCCTCGTTCTCCTTGTGAGGATTGATGAGGTACTCCATTCCGACATCTGTCAACTCTGCCTCCTCATCTGACGCTGTGCCATCTTCTTCTTCTGGATAACAAAAAAAAAATTCTATTTTAACGCTTGTCACTTTTTGTAAGATTTTTCAAACTGAATAGCTTTTTATGAAAAGGCTTTTCAAACTAAACTTTAAATCAATCTTTTACACCAACATTCATGGTGGTCTTGAAATACCAATCTTTCAAAAAATTGTTTTCTCATACATCAGCTGTGGGGCCTATTTCATAGAGCTGCTTAAGCACAAAATCCGCTTAAGCGCGAAAAACCTTGCTTAAAAAACAAAGGTTACCAGCTTAAAATCTATGTGATTGTCTTGTTAACAAAACAACAGGTGAATACCATTACAAAACAACATACATCACGTGGAGTTTTGGCTGGTAACCTGATTTGTCAAGCACGGTTTCTTCACGCTTAAGCAAATTTTTTGCTTTAGCAGCTCCATAAAATTGGCCCCCGTGGGCACACCAAGTTCTTTCAATTCACATGAACATAACAATTTGAATTCCCATATTAAAGACCCTATTGCTATACCTAGCGATCCTGGGCAGGCTTTCACACAGCCCCATCATCTCTGGAATGGACTGGTTCCTTTATGCCCTTCTTATCCTTTGAAAACAGGGTATTAGTGCAAGACGTCTCTAATATAAGAAATTAAAAGCTTGTCCCCGAACCACCAAGTACAGCAACTGTGTCTAAAGCATGGAGAACTTAAATTATGTTCATGTAAATTTAAAGAACTCTGCGTACCAGATTTTATTCAAATTTAACTGTAAAATTCAAATTGTGCTGTAAAATCCTGGCAAATTTTAAGCGGCCTACCTTCAGTTTCTTCCTCTTCGTCTTCTTCATCTTCTTCATCTTCCTCATCCTCGTCATCAGACACCGGCATCTCAAAGTCCTCCTCGTACGCCCCGCCATACTTCTTGATAAGCTCCTCGATGCTCATCTCCCCCTCGGCCTCCAGCTCTGCCACCTCGGCTGAGTGGTCCACAGTTCCCTCTGCCTCCTCCTGCTCCTCTAGTGTCTCTTCGTCATCTGGCACTTGGGGGGAAAGAAACAGATGTTAGAGAGTTGGGGAAAAAAAGCCACTGCCACGGAGTAAACGCAGAGATGTCAAGAAATCCAGCAAATATCTGGCACAAGGGGCCGCACTGGCAATAAACTACTTTGACTTTTCCAGGCTCTGCATGCCAAATTAGGCACTGATGGCTATGATTATGTGAATTTTGAACTTGTTTTGTTTTTTGTACAAGGTGCTTGGAAAGTACCAAAACCTGAACGGATTAACCTCTAAAATTCCACAATTTTGGGGTGAAAATCTTGAAATCCAGTAAAACCCTGAGACACAACCACCAAGTGCTGTCTTATCAGCTGAACACATGGGGTCTGTTCAGCACAAAAAACGTAGAGATTTCGATTGTACTGCTGTATTAAAAGAAAAAAACAAGAACGGTTCACCAATGCCAAGATATTAAGAAGTAATTACATTCTTCCTCTTCATCATCTGTTGAAGGCATGAACTCATCGTCAGCTGTGGCTGCCTTGGGGGGACTTCCCTCAGCTTCTTTGGTCTATCCACACACAATAACAACAAAATTACAAAAACACTAAGACACTGCTCCCAGTATTTCAGTCAGCTTTGTGTGAAGCGAGCTGACGGAAAAACAATCACCCTAAACCACAGATGGTATTTCATCCATGGGCTGATCAACACTACAGTCATCACATGTGGGTATCTCAACCACTCACGTTCTGCACTCGTGTGCAGATCACGCGTGGATATCCAGTTCAAACACCAAATAAAAAGCAAACCAGCGAGTGTTAGTATTCTGTCTGCTCACCACTTCACTCAAGTCTGCCTCTTTGTCCTTTCCGGATCCTTCCTCCTCACTTCCCTTCTCCACCCTGTCGCCCGTCCCGACCTCGCTCGTCTCGCTAGGCCCAGCCGCCTGGTCTCCCGCCTCGTCTTTCCCTTCCAGCATCTCTGGCGGCAGGCTGCCCAGGAGGTCCTCCAGGGGCACCTGGCTCTCCTTCTGGAGCAGCTCCAGCTCCTTCTGGTGGGCGTCCTGGTCCTGCTCCGCCTCCCGCTCTTCCACGTCGATGGTCTCCTCATCGTCCGTGTCTTCTCCCTCGGGCTGGAAGTCTGCATCTGAATACAGAGATGTTTTTGCTACTCATGTAAAGCTCTGGTCTAGAAGAACGTGTGACATGATAGGCCTTTTAAAAAGAATTGCCCGATGGAACCGATTTGGAGGATTCAGCTGCCGCTTACAAGATTGGTATGCTCACATTTGTAGATTTTGAGAGCATAGCCAATCACTAATAAGAAAAAACTGCAACTCAAGGAGGCCCTTTAGCAGCTGCTTTTCATTTAGCCCACCTCTAAGAACATGTACACAAAATACTCTGCATCTGATGGTAAACCAAAAACACAATTCAGATTTTCCAGGAGAGCACAACCGAGACACTTACCATCCCCCACTGCCAGTGGCCCTGGGTCTGATCTTGGGCTGGAGGCCACGGAGCCCTGCAATGACGAGCCAGCAGTGGTGAGGTTGAGTCCCTCTGTCAGCCAGGAGGAATACTTCTCTGTCTGGCCCACAATGTAGTCAAGCTGCATGTCCATGGCTTTCCGGCGCCTTTCCTCCAGCCGGCTCTGCTGCTTGTATTGCACTACCTGCATGACAACAAGCACAAAGACTCAGGGGACCAGACAGAAAGTGACACCTTTGCTGGCAAGATTTCCTCTGAAGTTAATCAACTGTTTCGGCCCCACACCAGGATATTTCAAGGCTATGTCACATGACTTATGACCCACATCCGAGGATAACTCTTCGCAACACACACTCGGGCATATTACCGTTACATTCATTAAACCAGCCTGTGCAAAATCAAACGAAGACATGTGAAGCATTTACTCCACAATTCCACAAACATTTATGCCTGCTACCTTTTCAATGTTTGACCAGAACGTCTTGATCTCCTTGGCAATGTTGGCCGCGATCCTTCTCAGCTTCTGTGTCTCTTCCCTTTCAGCCTTCACCTCCTTGGCATGCTTCTCCTGGTGGTGTCTAGCTACGGCTCGCACCAACTACAAAGTGAACGAAATCAATTCCACTCAATGTTCGATAGCATGTAACTCTACTCAAGCTTCCACATTCCCGTTGCCTCTTTTCCAA
>NW_019091419.1:682959-694390 GCF_001949145.1 Acanthaster planci
CATTTCTTGGCAACACACAAAGGCCAATCACCATATATACAAGAGCCAGGGTATGCCTTCTTTCACCGTGTTCGCTTGAGCGTGGGCTGAAAATAATAGCTGAAAAGCGAGCTGAGGATCTCAATTTTTACAGTGGCTCTTACCGTCATCCGTTCAGAAGGGGTTAACGTCAATGGTCCACATAATTTTGCCATTATTATAAATCAACATAAAACCTTTTTAAAGAAATCAGGAAAAATCGAAAGCCATTCCCTGAGACACCCAATTTAACAATCGTTAAGATGGTAGTACTGTTGCTAAGTGATGTGGCTCCAAAATCAGCACCTTGATTGGTCCACAAAAATGTTGGGGCATTCCAGACATTGCAACTGGCCAATCTACACATGGAGCAAGACCCAAGACAATATCTTGTTGATTGCCTTTGTAAAGATTTCGTGGTTTCCTTGATCACTGTTTAGTCTTTCCTCGAGACCCCAGTGCTGAATGGCAGATCGTGCCGAATGGGTCTTCTTTAGGGTAAGCGTTCTGTTTAGCAAGTCCAAAATCGTGGAAGGGTGCTCTACAAAAATAATCACTGACGCCTGGAACTGAGACTGATAGCCACGCGCCCGCATGAAGTTCCCAAGTGTATAGGTTGAAAATGTAAAAGGCAAAATGGAGCCCGAAAACTGGTTTTAAAAGGGCTTGGTTACTAAGTCTTGTAGTGCTCCTCAGTAAATTTTCGTGCTGCAAACAAACTGCCGAACCGAACTAAAAATCATCAAACATGGCACTTTCAAACCAAACCAAACTTGATAAAAAAGCCAACACACCACGAAAAGTAGATAAAGAGTTCGACGAATTTGACACCGCAAACCTTGGCAAACGTGTGTGTTCAGACATACGATGGCCTATGTAAGAACTTTGACGGAGTGGCAGCATGACTGTACCAGCCGTATGTTTTTCCTATGACAATCAGGCTGATTTGGCTGCCGAGTATGCCATTATCCACAAGAAAAAAATGCTTTATGTTTTGGCTTCTGTAGCTTCGTTTTAATATCTTTGTGCATTGTGGCACAGTTTTCCTCTCTTGGGCCCTAAAACTGAAAACCACCTGTCATTATTCCATAAATGCCAAGATTCTGTTAAATTATTATACCTTTTGAGGGGAGCACCCTGAGATTTCCTTTTTAGTAGGATGAGGGTAAAGATACTACATTGGCTTACGCCACTGTCTAATGTTATAGTTTACTGTAAATCCATAACCTTCCACACTTATTCAGCATAAAACCATAATTTTCAAAGAAAGCGTTTGGATATGATTCAAGTATGGACATTACACACTAGTGATTCGTAACAATTATGATCAGCAAATCATGCAGTCATGACGCAATGCTTTTTTTTACAAAATCCTCTTTATAGCTCAGGCCGGGAAGGAGATAATTGTGGGGCAAGCATTCAGAGTTCATCATCGATATCCCATTAAGTTATACTTAAAAAAATATTCAGACCACCATTTGAAGTTGACAGGAAATTGTATGATTTGAAATAAAACAGACACGAGGATTCTGCCTCTCAACAACGAGGAGGTTGAAATTTACCAATGCTTTGAGCGCCAGGCTTTGGTTCGGTTCAGTTCGCGGTCAGACATGCATAGACATGCACATGTACGTACGCACATGTGCATGCACGTGGCCAAAGGGGCGATTTACTTATAACGGCATATTGTTATTTGAGATTTTGGAACAACTACCAAGAATCTTGAAAATGCTAACACAATGTATACGTACAAAAGTTTGGCCAAACGAAAGACAAGTTTATAGGCCACCTCGCTCACAAAATCTGGTTGCGCGCTGGTCCGCCCGGTAAAATTGGCTTCTCTCCGGGGTTGCCTTTAGATCGAGCACGAGTCCTACTACGATCAACATGCATCAAATCAAACATTGTCTTTTACGGCTATTTATGACATCATTGGCCTTATATGGAACGTGAAGGTAGAGCTTTTGGAGATTGACATACATGATGTTTGTCTGAATATACACAAGCATAATCGGATGTAGTGAGAATATAGCATTTTTGAGCTGCAGAAAAGCCGTAGCTGGCATGTTCTCTGTTAATCATTAGTGAATTCTCACCACGTGCGTTTTACAACAATCATGTGACGCTGGCCTGAAGTACTACATGGCTGTACATCGTTGATGTGATTGGAGAAGAGACAAACGGAAGACAGGTCTACACCGTCTGGAGTCAAATCAATTGTTATCTAAAATGAAGTATGTCTGCCACCTCTGGATCAATACTCAATTATCTGCGATGTGAATATAATGTTCATGGCACAATCTTAATCGGCCGAAAAAAGTCTCTGAGCTGGCTGGCGCATCAACACAGTCGACCATGCTTTCAAGCATGATTACCGTGTTCCTTGGGTTCTTATACCTAATTCAGTGCAGTTTTGGGGACAGAGAAAAAACAGAGATTGCGCACTCATGTCATGGGAAAGTCCCAACTAAACGGCTGTTCAATGTACGATGGAATTGTTTTATGGTGGAAGAATGAAACAACAAAAGCTTTCGAATCCGAATGGAAACTTAAACCATAAACGTACTAATCCAGACGTTCATACAATAAATCACGTTTTGAAATGTCGATAGCAAATTGTAAAATAAACTTCATAAAACAGGGATTGAATTCAGCACCCGCATTGTGCCTGCTGTTAGGGGAAAATTGGTGGTCTCGTTGTTGGTGGGACACGCTCACTGACTGTTTTCCAACGACTTTACTATCTGAGGCAATCTAGTGGCAGCGTGAACAAGAAATTTTGCATGCTCGTACAAGTTTGCTGACGATCAAGGATAAAAAAATGTTGTTTCCCCGCAGTGACGAGAAATATATTACTGCTATTAGTTATCTATGTTTGGTATAAAATTAAGCTGCTCCTTTCATGGTCAATTGCAGGCCGAAAGTAGCTTGGTAGTGATTTTCTATCCAAGCCGGGAATCCGTGGAATATCGGGCGTATTCATAAGACTGGTAATTTACATAAACCTTGCATATTGCGTTCCGTCTGTGGGCGCGCCTGGTTGTCAAGGGGTCTTTTGTTTGGCGGGGACTGGCATGCTCTCCATGATTGTGCGGGATGTCCGCGGCATGAAATGGTCAGTCAATTTCACGATGCCACCTTAGGGTTAATGGGACAGCCTTGTTAAAATGAAATCACTTAACACTATCTATTGCCTAAATCTTTTTTTTCTTGACTTCATCACTGTAGTTTAAAATTCAACAGCGTTTATGTAAGTAACCCTAACCCCCAAGGGTGTATGTAAAATCGTATTGACATTGGAGGATTTGAGACTGTTAGGGTTAAGGTTGGGGGCGATTTTTACAAAGGCCTTTTCAAGAATTGCTTTTTCAAAAGAAGAGCTTCTTGTTCAATATAAATGTTGGCTGAGAAAGTAAAATGCTCAAACACACTACCTTAAACGCTCTAGATATCACACAAGCACCAAGCATATGCTGCTTGTCTGTTTGCACAGGGGCAAAGATTAACTTCCTCCAGTAAATGTGCAATGCAAGTTTCACAATAAAGAGGCTGGCTCAAGAATGAGTCATTCCCAACATAAATTGCACAAGAGCGTCCACTGGGGAGGTGCAGAGGGCCTGGTGAACTAAGTCAATTGCTGTCAGCAGGGAATGGTTGATCAATTGAAGCAAGACCCTGCCTTATTTATAAACACATGCTTGTCAATTTTTCTTCCAGAAAAATTGTTTAGACAAAATTGGCAATATTTAAATATTGTAACCTACACTAAAGGGATGACAACCCCTAGCCTTGTTGCCAGCGCCCTTTACATAGCCCCTGAAATCCATCACTTCACAGGAGCCAAGTATTTCCAACCACTGTGGACCATCATACCCCAAGTGAAGTCATGAGGGCCATACTTTATACCTTTCGACATTCTGCTTAATCAGCCAGTAAGTCCTGGTTGATTTATGGCAGTGTCACAGTTCTGACCTTTGCACTTTAATTGCCCAGGGCTCCCATAATCTGTTTATTCACTAATTTATTCCACGCTGTTCTGACCCAGCATGCTCCATCACACTCCCCTTGGTACTCATTCAAGCCTGAAGTAACATATTGCATAAACATTTTATTCTTGTCAGATACATTACAAGTCAGATAAAACGAATGATTTTTATGTATGAATGGCAGAATAAGCTCACAAAATCTACAGAGGTGTGAAACTATGGGATCTCACGAGCAAGAATGACATTGAAACCACTTAAACACTGCTACACTTTCAAAATAAGGCTGGAGCTAACATGCCCTATCAAAATGCTCTGTTCGGTGTTCCTACCTTGCGAGCAGCAGCCTTCTTCCACCGCCTCTCCTGGACAAAGTCCGTGGCCAGCCACTGGGCCTCCTCCAGCAGGTAGTCCCAGTGGGTCTTATTCCTGGGAGGCTCCTGGACCTTGGGCAGGCGCCGGGCTGACCACAGACCTTCCTTGCGCAGCTCAGCAATTCTCTGCATCACTTGGGCTTCCTACAGGGAAAGTGGTTTTACGGTAAACAAAAAAATTCAGTTGACTATCCCATTTAAAATACCAACTTTTAGAAAAAACCTAAAACAGTGTGACAAATTTCATCAACTTGCCGTTTCCATTTAATGATTTTCTTAACCTGACAAATATATTTATATGTAAGTCTTGGTACACTTGTGTGGGCTAGCAGTGTATGTCAATTTCATTCAAAGTGCATTTGCAGACCCATTACCCCTTCGGCAGAGACTCAAAATAGAATGACTTGGGTGACCCATTTATCGTAAAGTTAGCACAGCACTCTTTGAAGCATATAGTTACTGGCAACTGGGAAGTCAAATACAGTGCTGTATTACTGAACTGATAAGATATAGCTGAGCAATTGATAGTGTTCCCGGGCTTCATGCTCATTTTCTAGACAGTCCTTGAAGACTACAAAAAGCTGCAACATGTTTGACACAGATTACACTTCTTGCCTGTTTAGCTCGTTCCACTATCATCTCCTGTGACCCGATGGTGTAGTCGTACACGGCAGATAATGAGTGCTGCCTGGTGGCTAGCCGCTGGTGGGCATTGGGCGAGATGGGAGACTTGGGCAGCTTCTGGGGCAGCGCCGACGGAGGGGCCGAACCGCCCGAGTGATGGCGCCTTGGCGAGCCACCAGCCACGGTCGATGTGGTGTCGGCGCTGGCCGGCGTGCTGACGGTGAGGGGTCGGGAGATGGGCAACTTGAGCTGGTGCAGCGAATGCTTGGCAGCTGGTGGAATAAGTTACAAAGTAAAATATCTTTACATTGGCCACCCTGAGGCTGAAAATATCAAGCAGTGGGCAACGCGTCCCATTCTTTTGACAGGTACTGTTGGCAGTCCTTCTTGCCGGAATCTAACGGATTCATCACTAAACATCATGACGTCAGTCATGGTCATAGCCAGTATCTTGATCTAAACACTGTATTATAATCCAAGGTGCAATCTTACACATTAACTGGCAGGGGACTAAAAATAGACTAACATCGTATACTGCGCAAAATCATGTTCAGAAACTTTATCTTACCCAAGTGATAATGAAGAATGTAGTCTTACACACCAACAAGCAGGAGACTGGATGTAGCTGAACCACTTAGACTGTATATTAGTATATTCATTTAACTTTGTGAGTAGGTTATAGGCCAAGATGTAGTCTTCTCCACCAACTATGGGTGACTGGATGGTAACAAACCCTGTCCTGAGGACCAGCAACTGAAAGCCAAATCCAGGAAAGCAGTCCTTACCTGGTGGAGATTTGGGCTCCCTGCGCGCATGTGGAATGCTGAGCGACGCCCGCCCATGAGACGACCCGCCTCCCATGGCAGAGGCCGTGGTGCTTGGGACACGGCTTGAAGTACCCTGCTGCTGCTGTGGTTGGCTGGCGGCATGTTGCTTGTGTTGCTGCTGCTGTTTGTGCAATAGTGATGGCTGGCTGCCAGGTAATGCTATACATGAAAGGAGCAGATGAAAATAAAAGCCAGGAACGTGTTATGTGCCACCGCTGAAAATGAAATGACTTTCCAACTGTCCACTGCAAAATGCACTGGCCAAAGCGTATGAATATCGGAAATGAGTAATTCAAGTTGTGCATGGAATGTTGCACAACCCGAGAATGAGTCATTTCACGTTGATCTCTGAAGTAACATACGGGCCAGCAGATGGGAGGAAATCACTTGCCGACCCCTGCCAAGCACTTCAGTGCAGGAAAGCAATCCCCACTTACATTGCCCACTGGGGAACAAGGATATCAAACGTGCAAGTCTGGACTCAGGAACACAATGCATGGGAATGTAAATCAGCAGAACAAAACACTCGTGAGATGGACACCCATAAATTGGATAGTTCTTCCCTTCAGTCAGTGCAGCTGTTCAAGGATCCGTCCGCGGCAGACAAAACATCCCACGATATCCTTACGCAAGCATACAGACGTGTTGCAAGTAAAATACAATGGCAGCTCAAGGTAAACCTGATCCTTGAGAGTACCATTTCAAAAATACAGCAGCTCCAGGGTTTGACGGTCTCACCTGGTATGGGAGTGACTGCCTTGGGACTGAGGGTGACGTTGGGCTCGTGTGTTGATGGAAAAGCTAGTGGTTTTCTGTCCGAGGTACTGCTGCCGTCAAGACCTGATGATAAAAACAGAACATTCTGTGATCATCAAAACTAAATCACTGCAACATGTAAATGCTTACTACATAACAAAGCCGGAGTGAGTCACAGTTAGCATGCTGTACAATAGTTGCCGTGTGCACAGTCATGCAATAGCCCTAACAGTCCCAAATCCTATTTCAATATGCCATTCAGATACACCCTTGGGGGGTTAGGGCTAAATAAACAAACCAAACCCTGCGGACAAGAGTTTGACGAGGTGAGTGCCTCCATATATGCCCCACGCATCACACTTGGTCAGCCCTAATATTGACAATAGCATTGTGTTCTGTATCTGACAAAAAATCTCCTCTTCTTGCACAACTAAATGGTGTTGATTTAAAGAGTAAACAGGACCACAACGATGTCAAAGAACCATTGACTTCAAAAGTTACTGACGCAACACACAGTAGTTGACAGTGAAGATGGCTGGGTTATGGAATACCATATCATTCAAATATTGCAAAATCATGTTTTTAGACTGAAGCACCAACTTGTGGTCAGAGACTATGTATTATGGCCAAGGAGTTTAATTGAAATTTGGGTGAATCCATCGTTCATCTGGTACCAGTGATGTTGCAACTTAAACCAAGCCCATTTTACTTGGTGAGGCAATGGAAGCATTGAAAACCATGAGGTTGCATCAGTAGAGTCAAATTGACAAAATGTTGAGAAAAAAAGAAATAGCTTGTCTTTACCAGCTTGGCTGTAGGTCCGTTTCCGATCTACATCAGGGCTTGCAGTGGGCAGGGCACCAGGGAAACTCTTCCGCAATTCCTTGGCTTTGAGCTGGGATGACAAGGCTGACACAGCAGGAGGAAGCTGTGTAGAAATGGCTACCGGTGTCCCTAGTGGTATATTGCTGCCACTGTTCGTGATCACCTTCACCTATGGGGAAACACAAGCAGGGCTCGAAATTAACGGGCGCAGGTAGCTAAAATGCGCCTGTTGGCCTCAGAAAAGCACCCGTAAATCAGAATGACGGGCGCAAGTACGTTTGATTTCATGTACCTGAACATATTTACCGTTTGTTTCTACTTTTGTCACGAAAAAATACTCTAACTTTTTTATTTGACTTCGGATCAGCATTGTATGGAACCATAGCAAGGTAAAATTTTGTTTACGATGTCACCGAGCGCACACCGCAGTCTCGCATGCAATGCATGCACATACATCAATGTCTACACACACGCATACCCGCGGCCAGTGTCACGACTGTATGGAAACTGGCCCCTCGTGCATAAATTCAAGCCAAAAGAGTGGATTCGGCTTAGACTTCAGTTTCGCTGGTTCCAGTCATGCTCCAAAACAGCTGGAACCAACGAGATCAAAGTCTCAGTCTAATCCTCTCGTTTCAAAAACGCTCAATTGTAGCAGTTAGTTCCCTTTTATGTCTCTGTGCATATGCATGTGCAAGGGTTGGTGTTAAACAGGCATCAAGTGGGGAGGACTGGATAAGCACCATGTTTTTGGACACTGGTTGGCTTACAAACCCTAAATCCCTTGGATGTGTGTAAAATCATGTAGAAATCAGAACGTTCGGCCCTGTTCTGGTCAACCGACCCATGCTGAAGTGTACAGCTGTGTCATGTTATGCACTGCATCAACTATTCCTCACAGGAATATCAAATTGCACTTTTGTGCTGTTCAACAACTGTGCCTCACAGTTTCATAAGCATAATTGTACGGTAAACCAAGTGTAGTGAAGAGGACTGCAAAAAAGAGCCTGTCTCTTTTGTGCTGGCAAACAACTGTGTACACGTTGAACCTGGTCACTGAAGAGAGTGACTTCAACAGAATTAATGGGGAAAAAGTATTGAATTTGGAGATTGGAAAACGTAGGGGTTTCATAAAAATATTCTACATTACCTCATCATTGATAGTTATTTCTTCTTCTTGCCCTTCTAGTTTGTGACTAGCCATGTAGTTATGAAGTGGGGCATTTGGTCGCTTCTTCCATAGCAAGAAGTCCATCATATTGTTACCATTCTCCAAGAAGAACAGCTCCGCTAGTTTCTCTTTGTAGCTATCTTGCAGGTCGTGGAGATTCTTCAGTTTGTGCTCGAGCAATCGAGTCCGGAGTTCAGCCACCTCGATGGTGGCAGGGGGACGGTCTGTCTCAGAGGCCATCACTGGGGATTTGCGCATGCGCGATGGACTGGACGGTATAGGGTTTGTCCGTGCTGGGCTGCTTAGACTTCTGTGGTAGGTGCCCCCGCCCGCTGTAGGGCTCTTGCTGTCGGGGGTGCCACGTGTGGGGCTATGGCTGCTCATCATCCGAGCCGTGCCAAAGCCAAGCGGTGGCATGGTTGACCGGGGTGAGCCCTGACCATGATGGTGTATGGTCCCCACAGGCTGGTGGTGGCTGGGCAGAAGCAGGGACTGCATGTGAATTTGCTCTTGCGATATCTGGAGCTCCTCTCCTTGCGGAAATACTTTGGGGGTGTCGTTGAACATGTACGGGTTGGTAGCACTGACGCTGGTGGGTGGGGTGCCGATGTTTACCTGGTGCACGGGAATGCCGGCGGTTGGGTCTATGTAGCTGGGACCCAGCTGCACATTCACCACCTGATTCGCTGTGCCTGCGACCAGTTGGCTCTGAAAGCTCGCCAGCTGCATCAGTGCCTGCTGCCTGACAACATCCTGAGGACTCAGCTGCTGCTGCTGTAGGACAACAGCAGCAGTTGAGCCTTGAGCATGCTGGGCTGGTACTCGTAGGGGTGATGCTGGGGCCGGGCGACCAGTGGTTACAATGTGTGACCCCTGGGCACCGGCGACAGGGTTGACGACGTACTGCGGCACGGGATGTTGAGGGGCGGCATACCCGGACGTGCGTGAGGGACCTTGGGTAAGGTCCACTGATTGCTGGATGGGTTGAGGTTGTTGGGGTTGTGTTGCTTGAGACCCCAGCTTGTGGTAGACCCCACTCTGGCCGTTATTGCCACTGCTTCCCTTTTTCATGGTTACCACAAGCTATCAGGGTCCTACAGAAGAGAAATCCAAGGAAATCAAAAACATCCGAGGTACTGACACGATCCAAGTAAAATGTTTCTCAAAGGGAAAAATGACTTAAGGTCACTATGGTCAGCAGTTTCCAATGGTCTCTGCATTTACATTTCAGATATCGAACTGAATAAGATTACTACAACAACTTAAAACCCAACCATGTGTCCTTACCTAAAACAGAAACTTGCTTATGGGCAACAAACCTACATGTATTTTCATCTCACCTTCAATAACACCTCAGACTACACGTGAACAGCTTAAGGATACTACAGAAGAATTCTTGTCAACAGAGGACATTCAAGCAGATTTTTTGTCAACACTTAAAAGATTGAACGTCCACACTGACCTTGGAAAACAAGGCGTTCAAATTCATAAGGGTTTTTGTTTTTTACATTTGTTTGTACAACAATACAAAATATCCAAAATGGCCAACAGCATCCAAAAAAAGATGCCCATACACCATCTGGATTCCGATCAAAGCTTTTGGGAAAATTTGGAGAACACCAAATTCCTTGACATGAAATCTACATTTTGGGCAGTTTACGTTTACAGTAGTAAGGTGTTTAATTCTGTGGGGATAGGTCTGGTGGGCCCATAACAGCTGGCTTTTGCATTGGGTTTGGCATACCTCAGAATAACAAAGTCCAACAGCCTCTGTGCACAAAGTCCCATATGGGTCTTTAACTTTGTGTGACTGGGGAAGGTTACATGTAGGGCCAGCAACCCTTGGGGCGTTAGGGTTAATGAATGGTCCCTGGGCTTGTGCGCATACTACAGACTACTGCACAGCACATTTCTGTATGCAACGGCACTCGCTTGGAACCGAGAGATACCCTGTAGTTGTGAGTCCTATTATTCGCAAGGTAAGCAGAGACTGGCTTGTATGCTGTTTGCCCAAGACCTGGTAAGACAGTAAGCTACATCTCATTGCTTAATATTAATTAACCCTAACCATCCTCCTTCAAAATCCTCCGGGTGGTTTTGGAGGGTTGAGGCTGCATGGCAAAATTGGGATGTATTGTCTCAAGGTTGTGCGTTAGACCTTGTGTTATGTTCAGCCATGAATTAACTCATGCCCATATTATCTGTGAAATCCTCTATACTTCTCCAGGATATCATTCACACTGCCTCAACGTAATGAGAGGAATTGTTGGACGATTTATCCTAGCCAAAAGTGCCCAGTCAGTTAAGGTTCAAGTGAGCCAGTTATGGCCCTATGGTTGCAATCCATCCCAGATTTTTACACACTATGAAATAAATCCCTAGGCCACGATATGGCCAGAGGGCTTACGGACTGGTGAAGTGAAGGAATTGCTAAGGTGAGGGTTAACATTTCATTTTTATTGATGGCTCAAAGATTAAAACTGACATAATCCTCAGCACTCGTCAAAACAGACAACAGTATAACATACAGGTATGAACTGTATGTTGTTTTATTGGCCTCTAAGTTACCTATTAATGCATACATCGAAGAAGTGAACATTCTTTTAACACAGGCCATTTTGAGGGGAAAAAGACAGTGCATGTAAAAGCCACAAATTTAAAACCAACACTGAGATGGCCAAGAAATGGTAAAAAATATGTTGAACATATTGTACACCTGTTTGAATTTTAATGCCCACAATACACATGTTCAGGAAATATTTCCATCATTTGGCCGCATACAAATATGAAACTAATTGCATGACTCTTTACTTTAAACAGTTTTGTACATGTTAAGCCATATCTGCACTGGGG
>NW_019091419.1:694897-718799 GCF_001949145.1 Acanthaster planci
CAACATAAGCGTGCCATTGCTTAAACAAACTTTCTTTGGTCCAAAGTTGTAAGTTACGATGACCTAGTAAGTCATCGTAACTTACAATGAATTACCATGGGAAAAATTGCGACGAGTTCACTCGTCGCAATTTTCTTGAAATCGATTTTAGGAATCATCTTAAGTTGCGATGGATAACCCATCGCAACTTAAGATACGATCGATCGTAGCCTTTGGTGAAATCGGCCCCTGGACATTTTGGAGGGTGGTTTTACATAGATGATGGCAAAATAAAAATAGCAAAATGTGACCATCATCTACACTTCCACTTCTGACACTGACAATTTTTATCATGACCTTTGGAAAGGTAAATGAGCTGTCAGCACGACTTGTACAGGTGCTTTGTATGCTATAACCTTCTACAATCACCTGTTTGTTGTGCTTTTTTGGTCTTACATGCAAGACACAACGTTGACATCCTCCATTATCATCTACAAATTATGAACTGGTGGTACCTATCAAACTTCTGAAAGCATCAAAAACAACTGCAATGATTTGTGACTAAAAGAGGAACACACTGGGAAACCTGCTGATCACACGTATGCAAATTGCCACAGTAAAACATGCAAAGTGCTTTTGCAGTGTAACCATGCAGTAGCACCTTGTGCCTGGGCCAGATGTGAGCTTTCAAAAACCACTTTTACTGAGTAGCACTGTCCACACTGGACTTTACAAAGGTAATTTTTCCTGGCCAGTTTTCCTGGGAAGTACTTGGCCCGAACCACTGAACTCAAGGCAAGCAATTTGCAAGCAATACACCCCAGGCAGTCTGCACTGACCTTAACCCTAATCCTACATAATACTACAAATTACTACTTATAGTAAAAAGTAGTAATCAGCACTGTTGCTTGTAAGAGGATAAGACCTTATTCTCTGAAGCCATAAAATAAAATAGATAAGATAATGTACCATACAGTGCTGTGACACTATGAATGCATGACTTTATTGTTCTCTGTGCGAGTAACAATCGAAGTAACCTTGCCAGAAGTAGTAATTTGTCGTGCTACAGGTCCTTCAGGCTCAGGCTATTACTTAGTATTTTGTAGTAATGAGTAGTGTAAGCCAAACAATATGGTTGGCGGTTAGGGTTTAAGAGTGTTCATCGTCTAGGTCAGCTTCCCCTGGTCTTGGTCAATACGTCGTGTTGTTGATACGCGAGAGGGTGCTCACAAGACTTATAGCTGGAATGCACAAACCACAACTAGCCATGCTAGCAACGTCTTAGGAAGTTGGTCACCTATCCCCCCGAAATTGGGGGAAACTCACTGCGCGTGCATTACTTAGGAATGCAGGTGCTTCCCAGTTTCTGTTCACGCACGCCCATACACGTTGAACACCTATGATGAAAATGCGCGATAGTCTGGTACAATCTTGCACGGCATATATGGCACTGGTCGAAAAGCTGTGTTCAATTGCGAGTGCAAGGTGCTGTCTTTGCTCTGTTTTGGGCTTAAGAAATCCAAGATAATTGGTGCTACTCGAAAAATGAAAACTCTTTCCAAATCTAATTTTAATGTTGACTGTGGCAATGTTAACGAAAAGGTTGTAGCCTTGAACAAACTGTCCAAGAGCATACTTTGTTGGCTTTTCACACTAGGAAGATCTAATTTTTGCAGAAAATTGCAAGGCATCATCAAAGTGTTCAGCCACTTTTTCGATACACATGTACAATATACATGTACACATACATGTACTACATGTAGGCTTACATGTGCATCATGTACATGTAAATGTACACTCACGTACACACAGGAGTCAGGGGAATAGACAGATCATGCATGATACATTTTTCAATTGTGATACATATTCAGTGAGACAATTCAGTGCGTATCATGTATTATGCTAATTATGTGCACGCACACAATATAGGATTGACCAACTTCCCAAGACATTACTGGTGTGGCTGGTTGTGGTTTGCATGTTCCAGCTATTCATCTTGTAAGCACCCTCTCACGTATCAATACAACATCTTGACAAAGACTAGCTTCCCCAAAAAATGTCCGGTGTGGACTGGGCTTCAGTAACTACAAATAACATATATTCACCAACAGCCACCTTGAACATTTCTCCTGATATGAAAATTGCAGGTGTGAATAAAAATCCCAGACACAAATTCTAAATGTATAACTAGCCTTGTTTCTTTGAGAAAAGTGATTTCCAAAGATGCCAAAAAAAAAGGAGTTACACAAACGGACAACACTTAACTTGGAGAAGATTTTACATCCTGACTCCACTTTTCTCATCATATAGGCCTATCATCTCAATAAAAGTCAGTCATTACAGAAATGCTGGACTGCCGACACGAATTCTGGACTGAGAAACATTTACCGATGTTGCTGGGAAATACTTAGAAAATTCCATAGACTTTGTACACAACTGCTGAAGTGGAGTCAGGATGCAACATTTTTTCCCTTAATTTTCACTGAAAATATTTAGCAGCCATTAGAAAGTGAAAACATGTCGTAAAAAGTACAATTTAGCTAAGAAAATTCCAAAGCATTTACTTAAAACTTTTTTCAGACGAGTCTCATAATACTATAGCAAAAAAAGTGGGCTAGGCCCTAATGTCGAGCCTAAATTTCCAAATTTTTCACATCATCATCTTTATCCAAAACGGATTTTTTAAAAAGCATATGTAAAACTGTCATGACTGTACTAGGCCTAGGCAAATTTGGCACTGACATGGCTGACTCATCTTTGCTGAGGTTATGCAAATTTTGAAAAGCCTGTATTTAACGTATCTTTCAGCATGTCCAAATTCACTTGACCTCTGCAATGTGCAACAAGGCATTTTCAACCTCAACCGACATGACCGAAACTCGAAGTGGAGATATGACAATAAAATAGAGAAAAATTTAAGGAAACTTTCAACTCTTTTAACAGATACTAGGCCCCCCAACATATATTTGATGTCAGGTCATGCAAATTCTTTTCAAGAGGGGCTCACCCAAATATGATCGTGAAGATTCGATTCCGATTCTATGTGCACGAAACGGTGAATATGACGAAGTTATCACATCGGTGAAATAGCGCATGCATGACATCACGCGGTTCTGCCCGGCACGCACGACGAGACGTGCGGGCACAAAGTGAAAATGTAGGCTACCTGCTGAACCCATGCTACGTAACCTAAGTGTACTGTACAGTACATGTTCAGTGCATACGTGTACTTCTATTGCGAACCCTATCGCTACGTGTATTTCAACAAGACAGAGAGCTTACATTTCATCAAAGATATCGCAGCGAATTACAGCCCATCGGCGGGCTTGAACCCTCCATCCAGGTCGCTTGCACAACTACGGAGATAATTCTGCCATTTTGGCAGGTTACCGAACGTTCAGAATATAAAAACTGGGGATATATCCACTTCGTCCACTGTCTGTCTCCGTTGAAACCGGTTCGTGAATATGGCGGATTTTGCTTGCGCAGCGAATCTGCATAAATTATGTAAAATAGCCTCGCCCGTTGATGTATCGCCTTCGCTGATTGGCGGGTGATCTCCGAGGTGGCGGGAAACTCTGGAGAAGATAGAGGCTTGTACCTCATCAGTGCGGCAAAATGATACCACACAAAATGTCAACCTTTTTTTTCCTATTTCTAGAAATAAATGCAAAGATACTAGGTAGATGCCAGAAAGCTGAACAATTGTTTCTGGAATTATGACTGGGTCTTGAGACAAAAGGCAGAATAATTAATGCAAAGGCAGGGAAAATTTTACAAAGAGTCGGACCTCAATAAAGGAGGCTTATTTCAAAATAGTGTTCAATAGGCAAGGCTTTCCTCAGATTTCCAGAGAAGCGATAAATTGCATCAAGGATAAAGCTCATACAACGCTTGAAAAACACGTTTGAAAAAATCTCCCCACGTTAAGATTCCCCAAACCGCCAGCTCAGTCCATGAAAAAGGATGTCTTAAAAAGGGAAACAAATCAAATATGCATGGTTTAAAAGTCTTTGAAATTTGAATGATTTATATTACAAATCGAAAACCACTTATTTTCGCACTCAACTCGTTTTGGCAATTATTAAGCTGACTTTTCAATTCAATTTTAACGAGAGGCACAATGATTAAACGTAGGCCTATGTAGCCTGCACTGATTTTGTCGATCCAGTCTTTAAAAAGAAGTTTAAAGAACTAATTACACATGTGGATGCTAAGTAACAGGTTTATTTTGAGAAGAGTTTTGATCTGCAAAACAGTGGCCTGTTAATACTAAATAAACATCAAACAATGCCAAATGAAAATTTTGTCCGTTGTAGTCTCTATGCCAAGTTGATCTGGTATCATTTGAATGTCATGCCCAGCTTTGGCTCTTGTGCTGCATAACTGCGTGTGTTCATCAAGGTGCTTCACCTCAGTTTATCCCGTATGGTAGACATAGGCCAATCCACACATGAAAATTCTTAACTCAGTTATAACATATACAAGGCAAAATCAAAGCTCTGTTGCGGGTATTATATATTAATCGTGTCATGGGGGTGGAGGTGAGAAAGAAAGAGAAAAGCTTGGTTTTGAGTCTGGAGGGGATCCAAATTGGGATATATTTCTGGAAATGATGTACAATTTTTTCTGATCCTCAACCCCCCAGGGGATGGTATACATCATGTTTGAAGAGTTGGCAGTTTCAATTTCCTCAAAAAATTGCCAGCCTGCCTGTCTCAGTATGGCTGATTGGGGATTGGGTACACCACGGGGGAGTGGCATGGCCCCATAAATTAAAAGAAAAAAGAGGGAAAAGGAAGACATCGTTGTCATTTTTCTCATAAAAGGCTTTTAGAATTGATCCCATCCACTGTGGTCATTCTGCTGTTGTTGAGTGCTTTGACCTCCCCCTCCACAGAAGCTGTACATGAACTCCCTTCTCAGCTACATTTACAGCCAATAACAGGGAGTTTGTATGACAAAATCATCACCCCATAACTGGAATGACTTGTGTATGCTAATGACTAGGGCAAGGCTATGTGTAGTTGTGCATGTTAAGTTGCTAGTCCTGCACAATTTACTTGAAATAGAAACCAACCAGTCCTTTCAAATTATTTCAATCAATTTGTATTGATTTTTTGTACACACCCTTCATTTGCAGGTGTACCTCTGCACTGTTTTGTGGTAATTGGCAAATACGTTTTCGTGAAGACATCTTCTTGGAGGAACAACCAAGGTGCATTTATACCCAGGAGAAGCAAGTTATAAGCCACAAGTAATGAGGTGCATCTACTTAAAGTTCTTTGAATGAGGCATCATTTGCCATTTGCGCAAGAAATTCTCCTTGGGCAGAGCATGCGCTACCGGTTTTGCCAAGATCATCATGTGGTACTGTTTATAAAAGGAGCTGGTCCAGTGACACATCTCATCTCTCAAGTCTCCTCAGTAACTGTTTTGCCAAGACCATTCCACTCCGAACATATACATCTGCCCTTGCATACAGTGCACACCATAAACAACGATGTCAGAACAATGAATTAAGGTAACTATAAATACATGAATATAGTTTTATTGCAATCATGTAGTGTCTAATATATGAAACCTTCAAGTGAGTTAAGAAAAAATAACTTGAATTTTCAAAAACTTTTGTTTCAATGCTGAACCGTACAAATCCAAGGGGGTAATCTTAAATAGAGTATACAATAGATTATCTTCAAATATATCGAGGGCTATTAAAAAATGCAGTGTTTCTAGTAGAGTGCTGCTCCTGTTAATGATCTGTGACACAAGACCTTCAGGTAAAAATTGGTCAAAATTAACCAAAAGGGTTACCCCAACAAACCATTTTTGGGCTTACTTTGAATGTCTGGCATCATGGTTGTTTCTATTAGGCTGGGCCTCAATTATTTATTATGGCTTAAATAACATGCATCTGGGGAAGATTACCAGCTTGTGGCTAGCGCAACTTCCCACAGATCCATGTGTTAATCCTAGCCGCAGCCAGCTGCTTCAGACAAAGCCTTACACTAAAGCATCCAAACATCCATGTTTTCTACACAGGCCACATGGTTTAGGGCAGGCTTTTCTACCAACGAAGACCAGTGACTTCTGGTCTGGTGCCTCTGTGCCATTTTCAACAACAGTGAAGCCTCTGCACTAGGCAGCAGTCTGGAAATGATGCCAGAGCCCTCCCCTGAATCATGAGATGCATATCAGCAGTGTGTTTAGTAAGGAGAATTCAAAGCTCACAACTGCTGAAAGTTGAAACACACAACCAGTGTGCCAGATATGATTTAAAAAGTAGAAGTTGCCACTGACTGGCTTTTCCATACATGCATCATCGAGGAGCACATTGGTGTTTTTCAAGCAGCAGACTTGACAATACTAAGCATAGTCTTTCCAGAAAGGACAGGTTAAAAACTAACTTTTAAATTGGAAATAAAAGCCAACGCCATTTTAGTGTAGCCTTCCACTCTTGGTATATAAGAAAAAATGAGAATTATTCTGGCTCACTATTCTGAGATCTTCCCACCTGCTGTTAACAAACGTTTGCACAGTACTCATTATATGTTGAATACAGGTATTTGATGTTGACCAAAACCTAATCCAAACAGAGAAACACTTGGGGGAAAAAACAAATGAAATAACTTCTGAATGGAGCTCTTCAGTGAAAAGATGGTGTAAATCTTTGAAAAGTTTTTTGTTATGATCCAAGACTAGGACGTCACATATATAAAGGCACACGAAATCTGTTTACTTACACATAACAAAATGTACACGCATTTTAAAAATTTTATTTTATGATTTTTTGGGGACGAGTGAAATTACAAGAGTGAAGTAAGAAGGTATGCCTACTTGAATGTAGATTTAATTTGAAAATCGAATCAAGGAATATTGAAGTGGAATATTGAATATCCTATAACAACTTCTGATAACTAGCAAGCACCAAAACGTTTATTTCAGACCTTTCAAATTACAATATAGTCATTCTCAAGTTTGAATTCCACTGTCATAAACTTGGAAACCATAAACTGTATTGAAAATGACTAACTTTGTCTGGCTTTTTTAGAACAGGTAAAGGATGCAGATTGTAGATGAATTTTTAAGTCCCTGGGTGTTTATTTAGACATGTACTCTGTCTGTCAAACAGGGTCCTCAAAAGACAGCATTTTCACTACCTGAAGTGAATTTGATGTTGATCTGGAAATAAAACCTGCATTTCCTAGACTGCGTATTCTGTTCTCATCTCAGTTGGATCTTTTGGATGAAACTCTTTGGTTTTTTGCACTGTGAAGACCT
Organism: Acanthaster planci; assembly: GCF_001949145.1. The sequence goes on from NW_019091419.1 coordinate 702,158, forward strand.
GGGGGAGTGTTTCATAGTTAATCCACTTGTCCGATTTGATGTCCGCAGTAAGTTTCCTTCTCCTGCCCCAGGAAGAAAACAAACATGATCAACGTCAAATGTGAAAGTCCCCTCCATAAGAAGTGTTACAAAAAAATTATCTCAGTTTTCATCAACTTTACGGCAGCTTAAGAGTCTAACAGCCAACATTCACACCCCAGCTCCTGCAGAAACATGTTTGGGCTCTTGCTTACATCAACTGAGATTCGATTTTGGGCACTGCGTGTAAGTGTGTGTTTCTCTTGTTCTCTTCAGCGGTTCACAATATTATTCTGTTCATTTTGTATGTACATATATGCATGAGGTGAATGTGGCAATTAGCCAAGTTAATATTTGAGATGAATGCAACCAAAGCAAAAAGTAGTTCTTGAAATGAGCATAAAACTAGATACAACCTAGTCCACATAGAGGTTTCTGAATTTTGCAATGTTAAACACTTAAAAAGGTCTTTTTAGCATTTAAAACAAAAATTACTCCTGTATAGGCAAGATCTTGATCTGATCTGTTAATTATATAAAACACAGGATGGCAGAATGGCTGGACTTCATTAATCAACTATTTGGAATGAGACCATGGGAGATGGTTGCATGAATGCTTCTCAATAGCCTTCTCTCATAATTCATTGCTGAAAACCAACAACATGAAATTGATTGCGCGAAAGGGTAACAAAAATGAATCATAAATTTTGGTGAAGGCCTACCATTTCCTGTCTTGTTCACGCTCCCGCCGCTGCTCTTTCAACTGATCTTTCAAAGTCAAGTCTAGTAGGGAAGGCCGATTGGTCAGTCGCATCTCCTTGCCTCGTTTCATCAGGAGCTTCAAGAACCTATCCTGCAGGAACTGCCTGTGCTCGTTGAGCAGACGGCTATGCTTCACAGGCTCTTCCCAATCCACAGGAAAGGAGGAAACCATGCTCTGGCTGACAGCCCCTGCGGAAGTGAATTTGTCAGTGAATGAAATACACTGAACAGGACTGCAATGCTGAGAGTACTGTGATCTGCACATAAAGAAACGCCTACAAATTTAGAATGTTCTTGTTGACACTAAAATGATCCTTGATGGAACACTGTGTATTTCACCTAAACATGCGCTGTTCTCAACTGAACAACGGGTGTTTCGGATTGGAACCAGCAATGCTCTTGTCGGGACGTCTTTGGCATTTCGACTTTTGAGTTGTCCCAAATTCAGAAATCTACAGTTAGAACCCACTGAAAGGACTTAAACATGTATGTCCCATGCTTGCGCACAGTTTGTGAGCATGTGTCTTGGGGCTCCTTTGACTGATGTGCAAACAGCATAACTCTAAATTTATGAATGCACGTGACATCAGAACAAGAGAGGTATGTATCAACTCGCTGCTTCTAGCTGAGACTGCTGAATTGTGTACAACCTCACCATCCATTTGGCATGGGTGGAAAAGTCTACAGACAGATTGGTGCATGCTTTGTATGTACACGTACATTTATATGGATGCGCAAAGCAAACTTACTATTGGCTTCAGTTCTCTTGGCAAGTATTTCTTGCAATGCCACGCTGTTAACTGCCTGACTGTTTGTTCTCAGTAGTGCTGAATTGGCAGACCCCTTTGGAGCGCTCTCTTGTTTTGCACTGGACGTTTTCTGCTTTCCTTTGAGTCCAGTTAAAAGTCCTGTTTTTTTGGCTCGCTGCGGCCGCGGCCCCGGCCACCGCAGTTTTCGTCTATGTCTTATCAGTCCATCGCGATGACAGATATAATGCAAGGGTGTAACTTCACTGGGGTTGGTGTTGGCAGGTATCTGTTTTGAGTTCTGAGGAGTGGCAGCAATACTCTGATCTGTTTCATTCTTCTTTTCTCCTGTGGTTTGTTTCGCTTGGCGCGACGTTTTTGTGTTAATTCTCAGTAGTCTATCATCACTTCCATGGCATGCACTGACTTGTCTGGATTTTTCATGTTTGGATGCATGGCTCCTTTTAGCTAATTTCTTCACAACCTTCTCCTGTTCTTTGAATTTCCCTACGTCAGTGATAACTGTTTTCTGGCTTGACACTCTGGTTTTAGTTCTAGACAGTCCATCTTGAGATTGCCTTGCCTTTCGAAGCCTCAGACTGCAGACTGGTGTCTGCGGCAATGGGGAGCCCACATTACATGTATCTTCAATAACACTTTCTTCCTCATCGTCTTCAACATTTATGATGTCACTTTCAAGATCCTGTTCACAGCCATGAACACAAGCACCCAAATTTTCATTGTTGACGTCTGCATCTCTGCTGTTCTGCTGCTCCTCCTTGGAACAGCTAACACTCATATGTTTAGCAGTATTGCTCCCATTTTTTTGGTCCACAAGGCTATAAACCCATGAGCCATTTTCATCCATCTCACTGCTACGAACATTTCCGTCACTTTCATGACCGCTGTCACTAAGCTTGCCATTTTCACTGCCGTCGCCATCATCACGACTTGTGATACCATCATCAGACAAGCAGTCACAAACATCAAAATCGAGGCTGTTTGCACCATCATCACCAGCTTCCCCAAGATGCCCATTATTACCTTCAGCACCTGTATCGCTACTCCCAACTGCCTTCAAATTATTACTATAATGTCTGGCAGTGCTTTCATCATCTCTACCAACATCTTCTTCCTCTGAACTCCAGTCATTGTGGTCACTGTCTTGATCATTCTTTTCACCATCATCACTGGATTCAGGATTATTGATGAACCTGCCACCATCAGGTTCATCAACAGCATCGTCATCTGTAATGCAACCCTGATTGCCAAGACCACTGCCATCAGCCCCGTCACTGCAACAATCTTCATCAACGTCTTTATCCCAATCCTTTTGAAGGAAGTCCAGACTGGCTGCCCTTGCAGTGGCAATACTGGGGTCAGTCTCATCACTGCTAGAGAAAAGACGCTGCATCCTGTCAGGTTCTTTCCTCCTCTCGAATCTCCTATCACGATTGGAAATGAGCCTTATGAACCCAAAAGGCGATGGAGGGGACAGGGTTTTGGGTACGGGCAAGGCACTAGCAGGTTGCTGTTGGACAGATGTACCCGCCTCGGAGGACACCTTGAACAAGTCCCTGTCTGTGTATTTCTCAGACTCTGATGATGAAACAGGAGTCCCACTTCTTCTCCGGTGTGGTGCCCTGTGAACAGGTCTGGCACGCTTTGCTTTGGCAGAGGACTTGTTGTTATCTGTGTTATTTTCAAATTCTACAGGTGGTGGGTGCTTTGCTATTTTGACCACGGAGGACTGACCTGGTGCCATGACTCCACTGACCACGTCACTGGATGACAGACTGCATGCAGAGCTTGTGTCTGTCCATTTGCCAGATTCTGGACAGGAGCCATGATTGTTGCGTCTCCTCTTCTGAAGGCTTCTGCGCAGGAGCTGGGTACATTTTGTGACCGATGCTCCTTGAGTACTCTTGATTAGTGGAGAAGCGAAGACTCCTTTATCAAGATCTGTTCTCAGTTCACTGTTGTTCACTAATGGAAATTTGAAATGCTGGCCATTCTGTTGATACATCCTGTTGGTGAGTGACACAGCTCCCTCTCTTGTCTTTCTCGCTTCATGCCATTCTTTTTGTGAGGGTTGGCCTGTTAGGCTCCAAAAGTGGCTTGTGATTGGCAAAGCCCACTGCAATGGTGAAGCATCATGTCCAAACTCTAATGGTGACACCAGCGCATTCCTGCGGACACTGGGTGGGGTTTTGCAAATTGATTTGTACCTGTGCATAACCCTATGGCTTGCAGGACAGCACAGTGACTCAGCTGCAGATAAATGAGAAACTGAAGCTTTGCAACAGCTTTGTTGACCGTTTGTCATTAGTGTGCCATTAGTGTGTTTGTCTCCTGAGGGTGTTGTGTTACATAAGATTGGGCCATTGCATTTACACATATCTGGATGGGTAATTGAGGAAGCTGCATTGCATGCACCAGAGACAGGTGTTCTTTGCTGACTCACATCACCGCTGCTGATTGCTTCTTGATCCAAGGCACTCTTCAGACGTTTCTGTTTGGGTTCGCTGTTGCAATTTGGTGGCAGCAATGCAGTGATGCTTGTCTGTACTCCATGAAACTGTGGCGAAATGAATGCTTCCACTGGATCGGGATTCACTTCTGGATGTCTGATGACACTTGTTGCATCCTGAGCATCTAACGAGGGTGCAGGTATTGAAACTGTTTCTTGACCTGTCAGTGCAGCACTTTGAGAGTCAGGCTGTGTGAAGGTTTCACTCTGATTGCAACTTTGATGATTGATGGTTTTACTGGAGGATCGTCTGTCCTGTATGCTATTCCGTTGCTTTGCCTCAAAAGTGGAGATCCACTCCTTTACACCACAAACCCTTGTCAATGGAGATGCTACATGTTGATTATGAAGAGGCATAAGCGGATCAACAGAGTCAGGTGTTGGATAATCTGCATCTTCTTTCAATGTTGAGGTAACTAATTGTGCACTTGGAATGTTATAGTGGCCAGCTTCTTGTGGCAGTGGTTGTCCATGGCCAACAACGATCCTGAGACTCTCACAGGACCTCTTCCTCTTCCGGATACGCTCCAGTCGCTTTGCCTCAAACCTAGCAATCCTTGTTCTTGCGCTTGGAAATCCTTTTGGCTTTCCTCTGTTGCACATTTGTGGAATGGATCCTTCGAGTGCCCATGCTCCTGTCACTGCTTGTAGTCTCTCCGCTGATTGCCTTTGACTACTTTCCTGCTGCTCGGTTTTGCTGTAGTGACTTCCTGAGACTTCCAAACTTTTTCCTTCTGCCACTGCTTTCTTGCATGTTATGGACGGAGACTGTCGATGTGGATCCGCACAATATCTCTGTGAATCACTTGCAACAACATTCTTTCCCTGTACGACTGATTTCCTTTCATAATGCCTTGAGGCAATGCACCGGTTACCCAAGGACTCATTTTTAGTTTCTTGTTTATCACTCTCTTGACGCAAATCAGATGCATTTCTTTTATTTTCAGCTGTGTGAATGTCTCTCTTTCTTTTTCTCCTTTTCCTTCTTCTTTTTCTTTTTGAGCACAGTCGCATTCCCTGAGTTTGCTGCACATCTTGGCCAAAGGTTGCAGAGTTGTCCTTTTTTAGGGTACTCTTATTTCCAGTAACTGGTTGAAGATCCCTCCAAGTGAATGGAGTAGGCTTGTCTGTTGTATTCTTCCAGCAAGTCTTTGCTGATTCCTTGTGCGGATCCTCCTGCCATGACCTGGTGGTAAGTTTATTTGACCTCGGGGTTCCCCGCATCCGGAGTGGGGAAATATAGCGAAGAATGCCTGGCCCCCTTCTCTCAACATCCATCCAGAACTCAGGACCTGGACTGCTTGAGGGGGTTTCATTCTTGGGCAAACTCCTCCTCCGTCCTTTCATATATCCTCCTGCTTTCTTGGTCCAATTGTCTCCCCTCAGTAGAGTGTCACACAACTTGCTGTGTTATTCAGTGGTTCCAGGCGCTGAAACAATAACAAATATCAACATTTACTATTACAGTTTTACTAGCGGATTAACTGCAGTCCTGTTGAATTCATTAATTAAGATTTAAATTAATAAAATGGCAAAATAATTTTAGTTTTGTGAATTTGTTTTTTTATTGTCCCCAGTCACATAAATAATATTGCTTCATTGTTTGAAACTGAATCCTATCCGACATGTACATATTAATTGTATGACATTTCATTTTCTTTTTCTGATTCAGGTCTTATGAGGATATTTTTAACGGTAATGAAGTCCCATAAATTTAATGAATACTACATGTGCATTTAAGTCACAAAACCAATGTTTTGGCATGGAATCAGACGAAGATAAATCAAGGTCAAAATGACGCACTCCCGAATACACGGGGGTGGGGCTGGAGAACAAAGAGAAATGATAACAATAGAAATGACTGGGGCCGAAAATCAACAATTTGCTTGAAAAAAATCAAAACTGACCCCTCCAACCATTTTTGTTTTCTGGTGATGGGTGCTTTACTGCCATACCCCCCATATTCACAACTGTTAAAGAGCGTTTCAACAAAAGTTGGAGATTAACTGAACAATTGGCAATCACAAAGCCTGATCGGTAATCTCACTGATCGACTGACTGCACCCCGCACGTTCATGCAACATGTGTCTGTGAATGATGCTAGTTTATTACCTATCCAGCTGGAGCGATGAATTACACGGATGTTCAGTTGTACATGGCCACAACTTGTCAGAAACTAGCCCACAGGTGCTCAGGGTGAGATCAGAGCGAAAGTTCTACAGATGTGACAGGACAATCTGCAAAAAGACACGAAATCTTTCATCAAAATCTCAAGTTGAACAAAGTCAGTGTTTCATGATGTCACACTACATCAATATTGTTCTTCATGTTTGTCCAGTGTAATGTTCTCGCTGGTTTTTGAATATTATGGTAAATGTACGTGGTTAGGCATCTGACTGGGGTTGTTTGATCTTACAACAGGCCTGCGTTTGACACAAAGTCTCAGCGGCGGCTACGGTTAATATGGAGGAGGCTGAAAAAAAGGGAAACGGTTAATCCACATATACATGTACATATTGTACACACCATTAAGCACCAGAGGTAAACACAGTACCTACGCCTTTTAAGTCAATACCAAATTACTTTTATGTCAACAGAGTGGTCACAACAAAGGGCAGGCACTTTTATTATTAAAACGTTACACATATTGAATAATTCCTGTGTCCTTGAGTTGATGTTGGAAGTCAGCCAGTGTTGTAACGACTAATGAATCCCTAAACTTGGTGACTCGAGCCAAGTCAGTTTGAAATTGTGACTCGAGTCATTAGGTCAAGAAGTTGAGTAGAGAAGTTTGTGCAGTCAAGTTGAGTTGAGTCAAGTCAAGTACCGAGCTCAAGACACTTTGAGTCACAAATTTGTAAACAAAACGCAATAAGAACACAACTACATGCAAGTCATTCTCTGGTGTGCATGCTTTCCACGCATGGAAAAAGAAAAGAAGACTGGTGTGTGCTGCGCCGCATGCTGTGTATACATACATCCTGCACGGCAACGTATTCACCATCAATATAAGAGCAGCGCCGTGAGTCTGATTTCAAATAGATTTTTTTTTGCCCCAAAATTTTGCTTTTAAGTATTTTGAGAATCGAATCTTATGAACTTGTACTCGAGTTGAGTATCCATGAGAGATTCAAGTTGAGTTGAGTCATTTGGTTGCAGACTCCAGTCAAGTCAAATCATTTACCTGTCTGGACTTGAGTCAAGCTGAGTTGCCAAAATTTGTGACTTGAGTCCGACTTGAGACGAGTCAATGACTTGAGTCATTACAATTCCGAACTCAGTTCACACAACAAAGTGAACAAAGCATACAATCGGGTTGTCCGGGACAAGTTCGGGCATTTGGCTACAAACAGGAAATCTGGTCACAGCGGAATGAGACATTACACCAGTACTTTGGAGGTGGTTTTGGAGGTGAAATCTAATAGTTCTAGAAAGAATTTAATTTTGGTAAATGCTACCTGTATGTGGTAGGTAACAGGATTCTTCTATTGCCAGCTCATGACTAAAATGTTTTTAAAAAGCCAGTTGAATAATTCTACATGAAGTTACTCAGCCTAAGACCCAAAAACGTGCTACTAGATTTGTTACTAGTCATAACACCCACTTCTGCTGTGTGACTGATATACTGGAACCAACTTTTAGGGGACATGCAAGAGGACCAGGGCATAACAGCATGCCTTATTACCAGAAATTCAAGGCATCATTCCCAGCAACATTAAATGTCTTCTGCCAGACCAACATTAACCATCGACGGGGAGTCATGTGTTCACTCTGTAGCCTCAACTGCAAAATCCCTCGAGCCAACAAAGACAATAACTGTATCCCTGTTTTTATTTGTATCCTTGTTTAATCCACCACTGTGCTCCCACCTGACGTCAATACCACTCTCACAATCATGTGACAGTCTAAACTTTGACAAAATTTCCAAGTTGAAAGGACACAAAATTAAGCAATCCTGTTCCATGTCATCTAATGTCCATGATGGTATAGACTTTTTCACTAACGAATTCATAATTGTGCATGCATGTGCAAAAATGGCCATGGTGGGTGGGCTTTTTCTTCAGAAAATCTCATTAAATTGTTTTTGCGATTAGTTTTTAATCTAAAGAGGTTTTTAGTGCTCTGGAAAATGTACAATCTTGATTTTTCCTGTACACGAGAGATTGCCGTATCTACAATGTACACGTACATGTAAGCTGGTCTCCTTTCGTGCTGTTTTACAGCAACAACAATTAATTGGGATTTTCTGAAGAAAATAAAAGAACAAAGCCAGAAAACCTGAGAGAAAATGATCAAAATCGCACCCCTGTACGTTTTCAATGGCCTGCTCACACTTCTTGCCCCCAAGGCCATTTGTGCGCATGCATGCATAATTATGAATTTATTTAGTATTTAGTAATACATGTAGGAGTAACGTCCATCATCTCCATGATGGTATAGTCACCAGGTCCCTTATTTCTCTACTTACTGTCATAAAACCAATCAGACTTGACAAAAGATGGCAAAATTAGGGACCTGGCAACTATACCATCACGGACGTTAATTAGACTTTTAATATGTCAACAGCAAGAATTGGCATTATTTCGGTGCAGTAACTGATCCACTTGTGGGAAAAAAGTCCGCCTGACATCCTGTGCACAAAACCTATTCTGTTTGTTAAGTGAGAACCTTGAGTCTTGAGTCTTTCAAAGGACTATGCTGAATATCGATTCCAATATGAATTTGAATATTCGAATGCAAAATTCATGAAAAGGGAGAGTTTTTTGTTTTAAATGAGAAAACTTGCAAAGTGGAGGCTTGTTTCAAGCTGATTCAAATGAAAAGCGAAAGAAATTTTACGATTCAATAAGTAAATTATTCATTGCAAAATTAAAAGGAACAGAAATTTTCAACAGGACCAGAAGTATTGTACATCATTAATCGTGGCTGGAGATACTCCTAGACGTGAGAAGCTATTTGTGTGATTATAATGTATAACTGTGAGTCATTGCAACTGTATGGTTTGCTCATCAACAATCTGCCAGTTGGTACGACCGAATAATCGGATATTTGATCGCATTGAAGGTCAAATATTGGAATAGTGAATTGATTCAGCCCTAGTCTTTTAATCCTATTTGGCTGCTACTTTAATTGTAGCTGTACCAGGATTCCTCAATAGGCAAAAATTCCATACTCATGCGCCACCTTCCCCTAGCTAGAGTTGGCCAATCTCTGTAGAAAATTTCTCAACCTTCTCCAACTTTATGCAGTTCACTCTTGACGTCATTCATTTAATTTATGGCACTTAATCTGTATAAATTCTTTTCTTCTAAAAGTACAACGACCAATAAGGTCATTGAACATTACGTCACTTGACCCCTCATCGTCTCGACGGCTGTTCCATGTCAAGACATACATGTATGTAATACACGGACTGAGCGATAAGACTGGTAACTACATGTACCAATGGGCTCTTCCAAAACTTTGGCGGCAGTTTAGATGTTTTGACATGGAAGAGCTGTCGAAACGATGAGGGATCAAGAGACGTAATGTTCAACGCCCTTATTTTAAAGATGGCAACTGTGAGAGCGAGTCCGTTAGATTGAACGGATAAAGGCAAAAAGACTGGAAAATACCTGAATAACGTGAGTGAAATCACTCAACAAATGGTTTTTAGAAAGCGGAAAGGTCAAGAATCATGTTCGTGTGTAAAAGAATTGCACCCACGATAAGTGGGTGCGCCGAAATGTTCAATACGCCGACACGAAATTGCGTACATACGGATGTGTCTTTTCCTACCTCGGTGTGGCTAAGGATGGACCGGGAGTGAGAGTCCGTGCCACACTAGGACAGAGCATGATCAGTGTGAAGAAACCTTATGAAAACCTAAACATGTACATGTATGTAGCCTATACTGGGTGCTGTCATCGTCATCTGCGATTGTCATCTGCCATTGTCATCTGCAGGCAAAGAAAGCACAACTCACCCATCTAAAGTTTTGCAGCAGTCACAGTCGTCTGGCGCGCGTGTCATCGTTTCGCTAGCGCTCGAATCGCTGATAATGCGATATGCCCGTGACTGGACGTAAAAAACTAGACTCTTACTAGTCCTAGACAGGTTTCGACCCGCAAGCCAGTTTTTAAACTGCATAGGGAAGTCTGGGACCTGCTCCTAATTAATTTGAAGTTTTCTCGCTGGCGACGAAGCTGGGCTGGGGCGGGCCAGATCCCCCAGCTTCGTCGAGAGCGAGTGACTCGCGACGAACACAAGTTGTACCCTGCTGCAATGAATCTCCAATAGACACAGTTTTCTGCAACTTCATACTTTCTTCAATGTATAAAAACTATTTGACATCCATGTTTGATTAAATACACTTGAACAACTGAGGGCGCTGTTGCTGTTGTAGCGTCATGTATGGAAGGCGCAGCGGCAACAGTTTATACTAATACCCACAAGTTCAAATAAAAGTCAGGAAAATTACTCACAAGTAACTCGGCTGTTAAAGACATATCTTTTGTTTTCCTTTCAATTTTCAGTGGCTTAACCGATGACTTTTCAGGATATTTCTTTCCAGAGATAATCACCCCTTCAAAACGGTCAGAGGCCCATTAGTGGCGTAGCTGGGGAGGGGGCTGGGGCCGTGCCCCACAACAAATTCCCGGTGCCTGCAGATGCCCCCCTCCAAAAAAAAAAACCGGATATTGAACAAGGCTAACAAACTCTTGCCCCCCAAAAACCATACCACTGAAAGCTTGTGCCCCCCGCCATAAGATGCTGGTGCCCGGGCCCCCTTTGTGCCCTCCCACACAAGTAAAATCCTAGCTTTGCCTGAAGGTGTCTGCGAGGGGGTCACAGTGAGGGTCATTTTCACGGTGTTTTTACCAGGAGAACTTCCCATTGCCGTGAGAAAAACATTTCACGTTGAAACTGCGAATTCACTGTAAATTGAAATTCATAGTGGATCTGTGTATACATAAATTTGTTCAAATTTTGAAACAAGAAACTGCTTACAGGAAACATATCCAAGAAAGGTTTGCCTGCTTGCTTATTGCTGTATACTTACACATTGAATCACCAAAGTAGGGCCTAAAGAACATGTGAAACTTTTACTCATGAATGATGGAACTCTACATGAACATAAACCAAAAAGGCACCAACACTTCATTTACAATAGAAAAACAAATATTGAAAATAAAGTCAATTGAAACACAAAATATGTACACAAAGAGTGTAGTACAAATGCATTGCAAATACATGCTTTTAAATTAGTGTACTCATTTTTATCTTTTTTTGGCTGAATGCACTTTGAAGTTTTTGTGTTCTTTTACAGGTTGTAGTGCAATCATTTTCAAGGGGGCGTGGCGGAAAGCAAATAAACTGTGTGGCATGTGTTCATATCAATTTTCCAGCTTGCGCTGTGCATGTTTCATTTCCTGTTACTGGGGTTGAACATTATAAAAGCGACACTAAGTGGATGGCTGACACTGGGACTGGTGGCTTTTAAGCAGGGATATTTCATTGTCCCTACATAGATCCCAGTTGGCTATTTTAACCCTAGTTACATTCTAGTTAGGAAAAAAATTCATCAGAATAACTTTGCAAGGACAAACAACTGATCATAATGGCTTCCGGGAAAGATTCATGAGTTTAGGAGTTTGATTCCAATTTTATTGTCACTACCCGCAAGTCCTGGAACTTAATCCAGGGAAACACAATCATTCTTTCATTCAATAATTCTGTGAAATTCAACATTTGTACATCATATCTAGTTGTAATCGTTATAAGCGAGTAATACAAATAAACATCCCTGTTAAAAACTTAAAGGTAGAAATTCCAAGCGTGCATTAAGAGCAAAATCCAACCTTACAAAATAATACACGTCCAAGGTTAATACATATACTACAGATCTTGAACATGCATAATCTTTTTAAGGTTAGAATTAGCTTTACGAGTTGGCCATATTGAATTGAAAGCGAAGTTAACTTTTTTTCGGAACCTGAGAATATAAATGAAAGCACTGAATTAAATAAAAATTCAGAGAAAAATCAATGTTATTTTATGCCGATGAAGCCTTTCAAAGTTTTGATTATGTTTTAACCACATTTTAAAAGTGAGACATGAAACCCAAATTGGTTTAATTCCATTGAATTTAATATCGATTCTGGGAACATGATCAAAACGGCTTCCCAATTAATAAGGTCTTTGAGAGATTTTTCAGAAGGCCAACTTCAAGGTATCTTAATTTTATTTTGCTTTTAATGGGCCAGTCAAGTTTAAATATAAGTAAAACAAACTCTCAAAATTACAAAAAGCCCTTCGAACGAACCGGAGCTCTTTTCATTGGCAGCTACCATTTGACGATTCGTAAAATTTGTTAGACTTATAATCACGAAGTTAAACAAGCTAACAATTTTCCTCGATGTCAACTACGTCATAGGACTGCCACAAAAAGTATGAGTTCTTATAGGCTAGCAACTAAATTATTTGATAGTGAAGAGTTCTTTAAAAAAAAAAAGGGCTTAATGATACGCATGGAAATTGTAACAAAATCATATATCGTTTTACCACCAAACTTTTGCCAGAAATCATGAAAGCAAAGCCGCAAATTATAAACAAAATAAGGGTAGGACTTTTATATATGACCTCACTGATTTTCCCTTGCAGTAGTTTATCAGCCATCAGAAAAAGATTACGTCCTGTAAAGTTAATAATTTTAGAAGGGAAAATATTGCAGTATTTACTAAACACTAAGAATTATTTTCAGATCAGTCTCACACCTTCTGTGCACAGGTTGTCAAGTGCTGTTTGGGATATAGTCCCAAAATACATGAAAGTGCACCAATTTGAAACATACTTCAGATGTTTCTAAACGATATTCGAGTTCAAGATCGTCAATGCAAAAATGAATTGATTTGCACTTGAAGTTTTTAAAAAGCTCGAGGTCTTTAACATAATTTAAGCTGACTGAAAGAATCAATAGATTGTCCAATATTCAAACATTTTTCATGAAAAATTTTTGACCGGCAATACAGCATGAATAAAAACACTGTACTCATCGAATAACTGCACTCTACAAATAATTGTCTTAGGTTTCGAGTCGGTTGCTTCCAGTAAAATGTGAAGTGAAATCTGCAAAATCTGTATTAACGTCTGCTTTTACGCGACTCGCACAGACGATCAATCATGCGACAGTAGAAAAACAAAACTAATTAAAAAATCAGCATTTCTACAAAAAATGAAAATAAAACATAAACTACAGCTTCTTACAGTTTTATAATTTGTCATATTACTGCATACAAGCTGTTTCAACAAACTATGGTAACTGAATTCTGTTCTTGCATACATGGATTCTTACATAGACTACCCAATTATAAAAATGAATGCTTCAATGATACCTTATTGAAGTGCAATATTTTTGAAAATATTAATAGAAAAATAGAGGTGCAATATCTCTGAAGAAAATTAGAATCTGAGCTGTCAGGTATCTTGCATATTCAAGGTAATCAACAGGGAACAGTAATTACCTGTATGCTGTTTTTCGTACAGTACGAAGCTTTATTAGAGAGATGGTGAATTGCCTCTCTCTCTTATGGCATAATTATGGGTATAAGATTCAAGTCATTTGTTAGAGCTAAAATTACTCAGCTGGATATTAGTGAACAAGTCACGCAAGAACCCACATACAGCGTAAGTCGTTTGTGCGAGATTCAACTTATATGTATATGCAATTTAACTCATATGTGTATGAGATACATTTTAGTTTTCCGACTTCTTTTGCCATGCCAACATTTGCACATAATTAATTGGAGCCAGGTTTTGAACAACAATATTACAGCATACCCACAAGCCGGCAGTGCATAACACGGACAACCTATATGTACATGGTTTGGTCTGGAATATTCGGTCAGACTTACACATATAAAACCGACATGGCAACACACAACTATCTTCACAAATGTTAAATGTAACAACATCTGAAACCCACCTTGAATACAAAGCAAGAGTATAAACTCAACTTGGAAGTTATTGCCTATATTTTGTATTTTTAGCAAGAGATTCCTCTCAAATCTACATGATACGTAGTGAAAAATATTGTTATAAATACATATCTCCTTCATGCTTTGTAAGGTCCTGTTAATCACAATATTATCAATGTAGAAACCATTTCAAAAATATGTACTGTATGACTAACATTGCAATGACAGATCACGGTGCGATATACAGCAGTAAATCATCCAGGTATTTCAATACCATTTCAGTTATGTAAAATAGCACGCAATGTACATGTACAAAGAAGCACATTTTACTACCTCGTCACTGTGTATAACTTTGGGGTGTCTGTAGATAACTCAGACATGGAAGCCAGACGCTAATGCCACGACTGCTCACTATATGTAAATTGCGCAGGTGTTGAGACTAGTGGTCCAGTCTTCGCCAGGTTAGGTCAGGAGCCTCCAAGTATGCAGGTTGGGAGCTGCAGTAAGTGGCACTGATGTACGACATCAGCCAAGCAGTCGCACATCCAGTCAGTATCTGCGTGCAAACACAAAGACTAAAAAACGAGAGTTAGTGACACGCAAAAAAATTCTTAGGAATGACAAACAAAACAAGCATATACACGAACGAGTCACAAAACGGATACAACGGGAGACAGGACAAACGTGATCTCGCAAAGGCGGGGTCGATCAGCTCCTGAGGAATGCAAGAGCTATCCCTGCTACCCAAATATAAGCAAAGAGACTCAACCTCCACTTTGGGCAGTCAGCCAAGCAGTCGCAAATCGGGTCAGTGTCTGCATGCAAACACAAAGACTAAAAGGCGAGAGTTAGTGACATGCAAAAGAAATTCTTGAGAATGACAAACAAAACAAGCACATACACGAACGAGTCACAAAACGGAGACAACAGGCGACAGGAAAAACGTGATCTCGCAAGGGCAGGGTCGATCAGCTCCTGAGGATAGCAAGAGCTATCTCTGCTGCCCCAAAACAAGGAAAGAGACTCAACCTCCACATCGTGCAGTCGCACATCCAGTCAGTCCCACATCCAGTCAATATCTGCATTCAAACAAACAGACTAAAAGAAGAGAGTTTAATCTGCGAAAGAAAATTATTTGTGCCTGTTTATAGGCACAAATAAGAACGGGTCACAAAGCAACTGTAACCAGGATATACGAGAACGTGATTTTGCAAGGAAAAGAAAATGTACCAAGACACATTTAACGGAAAGAATGATAACCAGCTTCATATAAAAACAGGAAATGTTTTATCTTTATTCCGTCGGAAAGTGTAGGTGCATAGCCAGATGGGTTATGGTTGGTGTCTCCGAACCAAATGGTCAGCCAGGGGTTTAAATACAGCCTCTTGCCACAAATTGTCGACTGTATTGTAAGCCAATTAACCGCCGCTGAAGTCTCTCCAATATAACCGTGGAGCTACTGGCATAAGTTTGTGCCGGACCTGCGGCGAAATTGCATTCAAGATTTGGATATTCTCATTGTTTCTTTTGGAAGGAACCAGAGAAAAACGCCAGCTTGATGAGGTACTTGGCTCAAATCAGGCTTGCCTTACTCACTTTCCATAATGCCATAATACTGACGTCGCATGATAATGCCCTGTGCACAAACCATTGAGACTGGTCTAAAAATATTCTGTTCTTTTAAGTAATGGATGCCTCAATATTTCCACAGTTAAAGTTGACTTCTAAGGACATTTCATTGCTTAGAGAATATTAAGGATTCACAGTTAAGTTTGCATACGCAATTCAAAACATGTTCGGTTACATTATAAATAATTCTTATTAAACCTGGTCATCTATAAATGCTAATTACAATAATTACAAGGGAATGACATGCCCAAGACCTTTTGAATGTAACTTGAATATATAACTCCCATCGAAGTTAGCGGAATCGGAAGTGTTCAAGTAAAGGCATACTTTTAATACCGAAGTCATACTTTTCTTACGATGCACGGACGAACAATTAGCCTGTGATTTTTCAGCTCGAGTCGGTACTTCCTACTTCATTAGTCATCGATATAATGACGGCAAGTTCATGACTTTATACACTGAATCCCTGCAAGCTGCAGCATTCTCAGAGTTAACATATCAGCCAGTGTTTGCTGTAACATGTCGAGGGAAAGATATGTTTTTGGTGTTAATTTTTAAAAAGCTCACCCGCACTGAGTCTCCATCTATGCATCATCAAGCCTCCAATACCCAGACCAGCAGCATACAGGTTGAAAATTGTAATGGCTGCCGAGCTTGGCCAGCCTGCATGTATATAATGCAAAAAAGGTGTGCGGTTTTAACACAACGACGATAATGCGAATGCACGACCACCTGTTCCACGTGTCCGTGCAGATGCTTTAAATTTTGCGCATTGTACCGCTCAACGACCACGTGGTCCTGAATGAAAGACTACACCTTGGTGAAAATTGGGAGTTGCCCTAGCCTGCAGTGTGAGGTACAAACTGACGGCTGTGAATAAAGATGTTGTGCAACACCCTGCAGAACACATTTGTACCAACCCGTTAACGTTTTGGCTGGAACTTTAGATATAGTTATGCAAATACGGTTGCCAAATTAGTTTCTTAGCTTGTAGACTATTTT
>NW_019091419.1:718952-792315 GCF_001949145.1 Acanthaster planci
CTGCTGCAACATAGCTTTAACCGCCCCAACAATCGCCTCAACACCTCAACATGAGGGAAGCGTTGCAGGTGTGTCATTTCTCCAACGGGTGGATTGTCACCAGCGAGGGTAGGGGGATAAGTTGTCCCCGAGAAATGTGACCGATGTTCATGTTTTATTTATTTGTTCAAATTAGGGCTTGAAAGCCCTGATGCCTTACGAACAGTATTACCATCTTTTTTGGGGGGGGGAGGGGGAATCAAAACTTTTTCACAGATAAAAAAGCTGACTTTCTTTCAGACAAAATTCCCATCCTCCTCGAACGCACGAGCTGGATACGGCACTAGTGGGTTTGTTGTTGAAGCTGAAGATATCTGATCATTATTTATTATTTACATTTCCCGCGTGTAAAATTGGTTTCGTCCCCATGGAAGAGAATTGGACACAATTTCGCTGACAGCCAAAGTATAGAGCTGTTGTTAAAAGCTTCAATAAAACCTTTCATTTCCATGATCCCCAATTGAAACTCTCAGCTCAGATAACATAAATATAGGGGACCCTTGCTATAGCGATTTTCTCTCCTTTTTGACCAAAGAAAACGCAGTTGTCGAGATCTGAGCGTGGTTGGTTGTTGATTTATGCATTATATAACATGATCTTTACAATTGATCGTGTTTTAACCGTTGAAATATACGAAAAGCAATGATAATTCTCCATGGCCTGGCGTAATGGCCTTGGATTCGCAACCAAACAATGAATAACAAGTTTTTTTATTTGATTTTGAACAGCTTGCATTTTGTATAATTTTGCATGGGTATTGTTGGGTTCCTCATGAATTAATAACCAGTGTTGAACGTATTCGTCAGATAAAATTTACAGCGGTCAAAGGCAACGCTACAGCTTTGTTGGAGAGGGACCAGATATTGGTCCAACTGGGACAAGAGTGAACTCATTTCATGGCTTTCATGAAGGTTAAATTTTGGTATTTACTGAAGTGTATTGTTTGATATCCAAGCTGACGATTTGCTCGGCGTGAGCTGATTTTTATTGTTGAGTCAGAAAATGTGATCAATAAACTGTTCGAATTACTCCTCCCCTAAGACGGAGCCAACATTATTTGTATTTCGTTCAACGCCTCTATTGAAGATTGGCGAGGCGAATCGATACACTAGAGACGTACTGAGAGACGCAGAACACGGTGGACAACGCAATTCGCGATGGAATGTTATGAAGCAATGAGGCGTCGTGTAGACACAAAAAGCTTCAAGATGAATGGACGAAGTGACGACGTACGACGCTATGACATTGTCCTGTCATGTCATTCCACTGGTCCATCGTCACTGCTTGGTTGCACACGTTCTGTCGTCAATTCATGCTGTCACCAGTAATGGGGCAGTACTGTTGCTGGCAACAAATCTAAAAATGTAATGTTTTTTATTTAATGTCAAATTTTGCATTTTTTGGTATTATTTCTGCCCTTTATTCCATTTTTTACGGCCAAACTATATCAAGCCTAAATTTGATATGCGTCTGTTCAGTTCTGCACTGCCACGTACAAAATATTTCAAGAAAGGGTATGTTGGCACTAACCCGAACTTACAAATCATGTTTAATAAATTTTGCGGAACGGCCTTCTGCACTCATTAGTGCACGACGCAAGATGCCACTTTATAAAAACAGACGCTTAATGGACGCTAAATTCCTTGGAAAAGTTTCCGAGGGCAAGATCATCATGGCGTGGGTTTTGTTTTAAAATACCTTTGGACATCATGATTCAGAGTATTTGACGACAACTTTTCTTCTTTCTTCAAGTCTTAATTTATAAAACTCAAATGCAAATGGCTTCAACTAAATGTACTGACGTCGCATTCTCAATATTTTTTCGGATAGAATAACTTATGGCATCTAACGATTCTTAAAATTATTATCGCAGTTCATGAGTTGTCGAAGGGTATACTTACAAACAGTCACTGAGCAAGTCACACACATTTTCCTCTCCTGAACACGATCCGGATTGTTTATGGTTTTCAAAGATTTTTTTTAAAATTTAAATCACTGACAAAACAAACAAAGTCACAAACTTCACTTTTAAAATGAATTATAATATACGAATGAATTTTTTTCGTTTCTATATCAGTATCGAGGAAACATGATTTTTCTACATGTATGAACAATGCGTAAAGTGAGTTTGATGTGCATGGCTTCTTGAACTAAGTTAATCGAAACTTTTGTGGTTTATATTTCGTACAGTGCACAATAGATTGTAGGAAGTTAAAATGCCATTTGAAGACTTATAAACACATATACATGCACATCAGTTAAATGTCTTTAAATGTCTCTTTTAAAACCTCGGTTCCCGAATGCACATTATACAAGGCAAGCTTCTAAGCTTGACTAGCTGTCCTATATCATGCTTGAAAGAATATTGACACAATTGCCCTACAGTAAAGTTCTGAACAACAACTTAATCAGGGATTTCAGACAATTTTTTATATACTTCAGAATGACAGATGACGGATGATGTGATAACCAAACTGTGTGGTTGTATAAAGCAAGACTTCAAGTTTTTAAAACGGCCCTATCCTTCGGTGTTTCGCGTTTTATACAAGTATATTTGGTTTTAAGGATGTTTAATTGAGGGCCCGTCCTATAATCTTATTTCATGAATAAAAGCAACGTTGAGACTATCGAGCACAACAAAGTTGATAAATTTCTCTTTTGCCCAATCAGCAAACGTTACTATACGTTAGTTCACTACATGCATGACGGCCAGTCACAGAATACAGTAATTGCTACAATAAGCCAACAGGCAACATTAAACTTTCTGCCTATATTCGAAGGGTAAGTTAAGGCACAAATTTTCCCGAGAGTGTATAGAATTCCATAAACCACAGTATATAGACCTACGACCTGGGACAAGTCGTGAGTTTTGTCGTGATGATTGTAATTTGCTTGATACCTTGAATGCACACGGAAATGTTGACCTTCGTTTTTTTCCCCAAAAAAATTCTATAAAAATGAAGGCCTTGGTGAAATGTCCTGGATATAAGGCAGCGTGGATGAGCGAACTCTAGGTCCTTCTTATCGACGAGGTAAAGATATAGCGCGGAACTTTTGTGAGCGTTGCTGCGTTCTCCCATGATTACATATAAATTGCATAGGCCTAGGCTTTTTTCCAAGCACGTGCATGGCAACCGTGGAAACTTGCCACTATGGTGACAATGTTATCACATTAAAGTGAACTGACCTGTCCCCGTTTCCGAGTTAGCCACGCTCCTTAGACAACCCTGTTGAATTTTGTACGTTGAGTTTTGTTTGTCTCAAATTTGACACGTCCTGCATCCGTATTGTACATCTTGTAATTGGACAATTCACAAGATGCGTTGACAAGAACCTACCACGATACGTTGATTAAAAAGTAAAACGTACTGCAAACCGTATGTTAAATATTCCCTTGCAGCTTACTCGTTTAAAATGTTGGTCCTAAGTCAAAATTATATGAATAATGCATGTAGGCTGTTCCTCTCTTCCCGTCTTTTTTTTTATTAATATTTTTAATAAGTTCCCCTTATCTATTTATGTCTTTCGTATGCAGTCTAACTACTTTTTCTGACCCGTTTCACGGCAACATTTCGATTAGAATTGTACCAGCGTGTGGATGGTTAGGATAATTAATTTTTCCACTGGGGAACTGTAAACGTCGAGCCCCTTTATGTCGTTCCCCGAAGTGATTTGATTAATACTGTTTGCTCATTGTTCTCAAAAAGCTTGAGAGAGGAAAAAAATCCGAAATTAATGAGCTCACAACTTCTTACCCAGGATGCTTGGAGGTTGCAAGAAAACTTGTACATGCTCAGCATATAGAGTCAATAACATAAAGCGACAATATATATTAAATGTTAACAATCATGGCCGACGAAGGCTGAAAGTGCTGTCTTCGTTAAAAATAAAAGAAATACGTGCAAAGGTGCCACGTTTACTCTATATACATTATAATGAACTATATCGACCACTCACTGTACACAAAACAGACCATATTTTTAGTCACGACATGGGGCTCCCGAGCATCAATTAAGATGCTTTCTGAGCTGATTTAATATTGAAATAAAACCTAACATAATCTATTATTAAAGACCCTCTCCCCATAATGCGAGGCTTCCATATGGGCTCTCAAACATTTACCACGATTTTTTTCAGTGTTTCTTTAATCGCTTTATGGTCCCAAAGGTACACGCGTTATTGTTATTAATGATACTTAAAGCAATCAATGAATCTGGTCACGTTCTCGTTTCCTGTTGCCATCACTCTTCGTGCAATGGCCTTTCTTAGGCAGACAGGAAGCATGGCATTTTTTCCTGTTTTCTGCGAGACGACGCGTGGAGAAGTCACGCCGATGTCCAACACGCCACGCAATAAGCGTTTGGTAAAGCGAAAATACATGGCTTTCCCAGGCAAACTGTTCATCGAGAGAACATCTAATGTGCGTATATAATGATCGCCGTTTTGTATACGCGGCAATCTGCAAACTGTACGTGGCCGTCATACGTTTTTGACAAAATGACACTGCTTAAAGTTACAGTCCATGATTTGTCATTTTTGCACTATATTTGTTAGAAACAACAGAGGGCTCAAAATCTAAAGAGGTTTGCTTTACAACTAACCTTATGAAGTTTGTGCTTAGTGAACTGCGGTGAATCTTGAGAAAAACGACATTCTTTTCCTAATCGAAAGTTGAAGGGCACACTGCTGAAAATGGCCTTCTTTCATTGCTTTCTTCAAAATGACAGCTTGCCTGAAAGAATTATTCCATGCGTAGCGCCCCATATATCTTTCAACCAATAATTTCGTCAGTTACTGTATGAAAGGTTGCAACTGCGGGATATTAAGTCAATGTATCAGGATCTTTGTGTCTTATTTTGACATCCTCGTTTGCTTTTGCTGTGCATTAATAATTCACCACAGCACACAAACGTAAAATCTCCTTTGGTCAATAATATAATACAAAATGGCCGTCAATGTTTACTACCCCGTCTGCGCCATTCGCCACGCGTTCGATCTAGTTTGCTGATATGAATACAGCAAACAGTCTAGTTTGCTGATATCATGAATACAGCAAACAGTGGCATGCTTAAAAGATTCTCATTATAACATTCGACGTGCATTAGTCAAATGCACTAGTCACGTGCATTAGTTGTCAAAGTATGGGAACATACCAAATGTCGTATACTGTCCATTGATACAGAGCTGCACCAAATTTTCGGTAAGAAAATTGTGTTGGTGCTCTCATCATCCGAAGCTGCTGCTCTGGTGTCGCTGAATTAAGTTACCAGCAGCTCATAAGTTGGTATTTAACGAAACATCTAGGCCTAACTGTAAGTTTTGACCACCTCTACCGTCCACAGATACAAATGGACTCAACCTTCTTGAGGAAAGAGACGGAGAAAGGGATTTCAGTTTCAATAAGTTCGAGGTCGCCGTTTAGGTCCGAGATAACAGACAGCTCTGTGGCCAGTGCTTTCCTCTCTATCTACAGATGTGCTCGTTTATGATGTGGTAGAGGATTTCAGTCTGCTCTGGAACCAGTCTCGTCATGACGACTGGCGGTCAGGCGATCTGCGGGTACGGGTACGGTTCTGCGGGTCTCAGCATCGGTGCCCGTACCGTCATCTGTAACGCCCACCCGGTGGGCCAGACAGCGGCGACCGCAGAACTGCTGCTGGAGTTTCTTGCGGAAGCGATCGTAAGCGAAAGAGTAGATGAAAGGGTTGATGCACAGGTTGAGAACGACAACGACGGATACTACTTGGTAGACCGGGTGGCCCACGAAGTTGTTGTGCAGGTTGAGATTGTAGAGCAGGTAGTAGATGTCAGTCGGCAGCCAACAGACGGCAAAGAAGGCAGCGACAACGACCAGGGTGACTGTAACGTTGCGGTTGGCCTTGGAGAACATCTCGCGGGCGGACTCGTTGTTCTCCCCGTCACGAGCCCTAGAGCGCCGGCGAAGAGACCAGATAATCCGGGAGTAGGTAAACGACATGGTCGTGATGGGAACAATGATCTCGTGAACGAAGATGAGGATGCCTCCAACGGCTTGCACCTCTAAAGAGGGCCACGAGGCACCGCAGTCACGCACCTCGGCGTCGTAGTAGCATATCAAAGTGAGGTGAGCAGCCGGTAGCCAGCCGGCGATCCAAGCAGAGGCCATGACGATTTTCAGCCTTAAGGGTGAGAAAGTGTTACGGTGCTTGATGGGGTGGCACGTAGCCAGGTAGCGCTCGCTGGAGATGGCCACCAGGTTGTAGGTCGAGGTGACAAACATGCCGTACATGGGCCACTCAGACCACCAGACCCGGCAGTAGAAGCGTCCGAGGAAACTGTCCGGAATGGGTGGTACTGCCAACGCAAACCTCCGAACGAGGAAGACGGCGGAGGCGACGAGATCAACGAACGACTGGTGGATGATCAGCTTGTTGGTCGGGGAGTAGAACACCTTCCTGTGGCGCAGCATCACGAAGCAAACCACGGCGTTCCCAAACATGCCTAGCGAACTAAGTACGACGGAAAAAATCAAACCGAAGTTAACCTGGCTGTCATTAAGTGCTGCAGCACCAGGAACGGTAACACTTGATAGAAGCGGCTGCCCTGATGTGACCAAGTCAATCATTGAGGTCGCCGTTCGAGTTTCCATTATAAATCACCTCCCGGATGAGGACAGTTTATTGGTGGAAATATCAAGAAGTTCCTGCTTGTCAGCACTTTCTTGTCCCTCCGTAAGCAGGGGTAGTAATAAAGCACTTTGATCTAAGTTAGTTAAGGGCGCGATATAAAAACTGTTGTTATTTTGTTTTTTTTAATTAACTTATAACGTTGGCGAGTATAGTTTGCCTTGATCTCGGTCGATGCGTTTTCTTCGTATGATTTTTGTCCCTACTGTTGTCTCAAAATGACCCTGATTTCAGTATTTCAGAACACTGAAATATAAATGCCAGGCCCAGTCTCTTCAGTTTTCTACTGAATTACGGGACACTTGAGATTTTTGTCGGCAATTTCCCGGTACTATACACAGTGGGAAGTGCATCAGATTGTCCACACCCACGCTCGCAGGCCTGAAACGTATGCGGATGAAAACCTTTTATTTCGCTCGACGACCGTCGCGTACATCGAGGGAGGCACGTACATTCAGCTCTCTCGCTTGTCACACAGTCTTATGCTCAACATCATGCATCGGCTTAAAGAGCATCCATTAATGTGATTGAGAAGGAGAAATCAGAGTCTAACAACAACAAAATCGGAATCGACTGCACAGATGAGAAATATTTCAGCAGGAAAGGGATTACAGTTAAGAGTTTCGAATTTAGACAACAATCTTTCTGAGGTCTCCGTCATTCCGTACCGGTATAATTGCAGTTTAAATAGAAACTATTCAGGTACGATTATCTGAAGCAAAAAGAAACGGCACGTAGAAGTTGCTCGGAACAAAAGAAATTGAAAAGACCTCTTCATTAAGGCTCCATCTACTCTCGAAAAGACTCTAGGGATGGCGAAGATAGAAACCGTCAGCCGAGTCTCCTTGGAAGAAAGAGGAAAACACAGACAAGTAAGTTAGTCTGAAATGCAAGTACATTTGAACAAAAGTAAAGGACATTTTTTCTGGACTTCCTTGCAAAAGGGCGTTCCCCACAGGCATTATAAAATGCGGTTTTCCCACTGACTCAAGTGACACGAAGCCCAACCTTTTCTGTCGTTTTAGGCAACACAGACTGCAGTGCCATACAGTCGCGCAAGCAGAGTTTTAAGATTTAAGCAAGTCTTTAGATGTTTGCATTTGTAAGGACACAAAATGCGGGACACACCAAATTTCATTGGTTTGGTTTGATTTCATTTTGTGTTTTGTTTTGCTTTGAGCAACTTAAACGTGCCCCTCTCTTTTCGAGTCAAAATATCGTACCAAACAAAACCAAACCAACCCTACCTTACCCTACCCTGACCTGACAGACACCTTTCCATAAACGCTCCATCCACTCTCGGTCATGACGAAGACAGAAACCATCGGCTACGTCTCCTTGAAAGAAAGAAGAAAAAATACAGACCATTAAGTTAGTTGCACATGGAAGTACATTTGAAATGCCCGTACGTGCAAAGGGTATTGTCGCACTGAGTACTGGAAGTCTACCACTGTATAGGCAAAGACCGCAGCGACGCGCACACATGTACAAGTGGTACTCGTGGTAAGGAAGCCTTCAGATGTTTTCAAAACTACACGACACGTGAAGGGGAAAACGCGAAATCAACACTCCTGGATCGGCACGGTAGCACATGGCAAAGGAGTGACCATTATAAATCATTCGTAATTTTTACGAAAGAAATGTCACTGTTTAGTTTGCAACATCTCAGCTGATCTGAATTACTGTGCTAAGCAAAGGCTTGCCTCCTGCAGTGATGGCTAATATCGGGGCAACCATTTATGTGGATACGTGGTTCTTAAATGTGTTCTGATTGGACCGTTACATTGTAACTGTGGCGTGGTAGGATTTTTGAATCATTGAACAGACAGCTGTCGCTGCAGAGCTGCCATTTTGAAATTTTGTTTGTCGGAGCACCACCGTACGTATGCAGTGACTCACAGAACCATTTCCCAACGATCTCACAGCTAGAGATACGGGAAGACTTCATTCCCTTCCCAATATTCGGTCGCCCTTTAACGAATTTTGTTGAAGAGTTATATAATCTTTCGAAGACCCCTACAGGGTAAAAACAAGTGCATGTATTGATGTTTACCATCTCGTCTTTAAGTCAGGAAAAAGAGCATAATCCAAAAAGACAAAAGAAGAACCACACACAAAAAAAAAATGAGTATGTTTCTTCTCATGCTGTGACGTGACGACTACGTGACTTTTGGTAAAGCTTTATGCAAACTTTTTACAAAAACAGGTGTGTGGAACATCACTCCAATACCATGCAAAGGCAGTGATTTTACTAAAAGGCAAAATAAACAAACAAAACAACTTCCCTCCAAAAAGAAAACTGTCAAAGACAAACCGAACAAAAACCATATGGGCAGATGGCATACTCTAAATCAAGAAATTGCATTAAGTGATCTTTATCACATCTTGTGATGGTCATGAAATTGAACTTCCTCACTTGTCGCCCACACTCTTTTCCTTGAGTAAAGACTCTCCAGTGGGCAACCTAGGTATTGATTAATCAGTAAAGCAACTCTGTGTTAGACGGTATACCACCGTGCATCTAAAGCGATCGAAAAATGTTGAACTGAAGGTGAGGAAAAGTGTAGAGAGTCATTTGACAATTCTTCAGTTGTGAGTTTCTAATAAGTGCACTTATAATACGAAAGAAGTCTACTGCTGATTTCCTGCGACTAGCGCAACGATTAACTTGGCCAATAAGCAGGCATGGGAAGTCTCCAGCCTTACGGTAATCAGCGAAATGCAACAATGCACGTCACCAAAGGTTTGTTTAAAATACACACCATCCTGGATTGCGCCCTTTTTGGGTATGAAACGCATTATCTACAAAAGATCACTTGAAAGAGGAACACAATGTTTCACACAACCTTCCCCAATGAGCTGTTTTTGTGCGATATTCAACGGAAGAAATTTTGACTCTAATCACAGTGTTTTTCCTCTGCGTTTACACAAACTTGTATGTTCTCGTCGTTTTCAGGTTTTTTTTACCGAATTGGCTGAAAATAATCATTAATGAGTCGGCAAATTTTGCTGCCAGGTCAGATGCAGCCAAGCTCTCTTTTTTCACCATTTTACCGAAACTGCAAAATATCAGGTTCCATGGTTTCCTTGGTTCCATAGTTTCCTTTCACCAAAACGTTTGAAATTTCGTCCCGAACAAGTTATTATAAACATTGGCTTTTGCACTTATAAGAGCCAAATTTCGAATATATTTGCAAGAATACTCAAAGATTTTATTATCTACTTTCACCTTTCCAGTTTTATATTTATGGCATACTTTAAGGTTCCCATTTTGTATTTATTTTGAATTTACTTGCCGTACCGATTTTGCTTCCAAGAGCATCTCGATTTGGTGATTAAGTCTTATATTCCGTAAGCTCGTGCAACTCATCATCCTGTGGCTTCACAAACTGCGCTGCAAACGTGTTAAAAAGTAGCCAAACGATTTTAGTGTACCGGCGAAAGAAGGAAAGAAACCAACAGATTAATGGGTTGCTAGGGAAGTCAACACTGAAGAAACGGATTTTGGACAGACGACCTACTCAAACAACTGCCTAGATACGCTTTAAATTCTGGTGGCATGGACGAGTCCGTAGACCTTTTGCCATTTCACAAACCTATCTCCTGCTTGGAAGTGTCACTATATAATGCAGTGGTCATTTGTCCTTTTGCGTTCAACTTGCTTGAATAGCTAGCATTACCAATATGTGATTGGATTATTGCGTGCAGTAAGGTGAATTTTATTGATGTTCTGTGGAACTACTACTTGAATTCCTGTTGATTTGTAGCCATATAAGCACTAGGCAGGCACATCACGCCTCTCTTTCCGGTATCACGAATTGCTGTGGACGGTAACTTAACTCTGTGGGTCTACAATCGCTTTTCTGAGGAGGGGAGGGCTTATTGCGTGATTTTGTTGAATTTCAAATCCCAGAATGTTCTTAATTATGAGGTTTTAGAACTATTTGCACACCATAGATTATCAAGGCCGAAACACAGAGACGGTTCTTAATTCTGGAAGAGAAACACTTATCTTCGCGCAAAGACTATACCACATTTTCGGGCGGTGCCTTCTGTACATCTCCGATGCCATGGAAAAAATTCAGTGAGGAAACAAACAAACAAACAAACAAACAAACTGGCGTTCGAAAGTACGAAGTGGAAACTACTGCAGTGGCTGCTGCTTCATACACATGCATGGTGATAATACGGGCGTTTCACAATAGTGCCGACCCAGTGCGCGTTTGGAAAGGGTCGACAAGTTTCACGCATTGTGATTTGCCAACGCGTTGCAAACTCTTGGAGGCGCACTGCTGCGAATCACCCGTATTAATCAAACAACTAATAACTTGTCAATTCAATTAACAGCTAATCGAAAGTTAAGCCGTAAAGTCATAATTTAATACGGTCAATGGAAACTGTACTCAACTTGAGACTTTTTTCCTGTGACGTCAAAATCATGCTGGACCGCTTATGTTGCGATAGTAATGACTGCATAGTGCTTTGATGGTCATCTACCTATTTAAGATAAATCAGTCAAGCATGCAGCGTTCGCATGCGCTTGCGCATAGTTGAAACTGCCCGTGGAATTATGTGATCACTGTGGCCAGGGTGGTCCACACATGGTATTGTTTACATTTAGCGCAATCCAGTCACGTGGGTGAAAAAGGTCAGTAGATTTGTTGGTTAGGACTTTATTGCTGTAGAACAGATTTCAGTGTGTCTGTCTTAAGAATTGATTTGCGCCCCCAGCTTTATCAAAAATAATTTCTTCCGTACAGTTTGCACGTATTCCTTCTCCAAAGTGTTCGATGTATTCTGACACTAAAATTTCAAATGATATAATCGCTAAGACAA
The DNA here is from genome assembly GCF_001949145.1 of Acanthaster planci. The sequence continues at coordinate 730,493 of NW_019091419.1, forward strand.
GACTAGCGACATATATGTCTAATTACCTCTATAAAACGGAACTCGAGAATCATTTTGTTCTGGGACGAAATAAGAATTTCATTGAAAGGACGGGGACAAGGACTAGGAAAAGTACCCTGACGATTTTTAAATCACTTCAAAAGGGTGAAATTCGAAAATGTAGGTTGAGAAAAGAGATGGTTGAACACTGCTATTATAAGTGTATTGGGGAGGAATGGATCATACATGTCTACTTGTCTGAGCAAAACAGTGATAACACCTTTAGCGCAAAAACAGATCAGGAATATAGCATTGTTTGGGAAAGGGTGAAGGAGTGCTTTTTGTAAAGTAACTTTCAGTTTCAGTGTTACAGTTGTGTGGCACGAGTGATTCCTTTCAATAAAGGTAGGCCTACGTAGAAGTGTATAAAACAAAGTAAATTTTCAGTGTTAATGAAGTCGTTCAAAACTATGTGGACGACGAGTCACACAGAGGAATAACCTGTCCATAAAAATAACCGTGGTAATCACTTTTGTCAGTTTCAGCAAAATGAAGACAGTTCAGTCGTAAATTCCACAACGCTAAGGGCATTCATTACCTCTTCAACGGTAATACAATCACCATGATAATTTTGAACCTTCAACTGCAGGTGCGAAAAATAATACGAAGCCGCGTACAGAGAAACCACAGCCGCAGAAGCTACAAACGCCTAGAATTTAACCGACAAACCTCGTATCATGAATCATTAACATTTATGAAAGAAGCTTATTTGAGTGACCTCCACTTCTCCATTTGTTGTGCACGACTGCAAGCAGTAACATACGGAGGCGTATAAAGGACATGACTGAATTTTTTTGGGGGGGGGTTCTATTTCGCCCAGGTGGATTACTATTTCGCCCGGGCGGATTATTATTTCGCCCGGGTGCATTAGTGTTTCGCCCGGGCGAATTAGTGTTTCTCCCAGGCAGATTACTATTACGCCCGGGCGGATTACTAATCCGCCCGGGCGCAATAGCAGGCCCAGTTTTTTTTCAGTCATGTCCTATATACACTTCCGTATATACGCTTCCATAGTAACACATATAATTGCGGTGCATATTATAATGTTCTATCGCTAAGCTTGTACCTTTTCAGTTAGGTGTGAAGGCCCGGCTTATTAACATTGGAAGGTAATCGTACTTGATGCAGTATCGACAGGCCTATTACTGAAGCAAGTGCTTTGACGAGCGACGACAACAACGTCCCAGTGGTGGTTTTAAGTTGACAAGAAACTTCATGCAACGAAGGTACTTTCAACCAGGGAAAACTTGACGATCGTCCTCAAGAACAGCATGTTATATCGTTATGGCGCTGCAAACCACTTCAGCAGTCCTTCTGAACAAGACGCGACTTGCAAAAGTGATTATTGCTTCATGAAGCGGGGGACAGAGCTGTTGCAGTAAATTTGTCGAAGTTATCCTGGGAAAAGGCTCTCTGCTGCAAACTAGGACAACATGCGACCAGTTGCAGCGGGGAAGTCTTACCTCTGGCACCAGCAAGATGCGATCATGTTGGGGCGTTATTTTGTGCATCAGCGGCGCATGAATTGGTGGGGGGAGACGTTTAAAGGGGCCACACGATAAAGTTTTTCTCGAACACACTTTTTGTGCAAATTTATGTTGCTTTCAATCCATGGAAAGAACTAGGGTGTTGTACTGAATGTACTGAAAAGTACATTGTTAAGAAACATTTTTGACAATACTTTCCGGATGGTAATGATTGCTGTTAAGGTAATTCTGGTTTACTGTTCAAATTGTGAAGCTAGTATTTCAATCAATGAAAAAGTCTCTGCCTAGAATGAAATTGCATTTTTTTCTCATAAATATGGAAGATCGCAACAGAACAAAAAGGAACAAACACCAACTCCCTTTTTAAAAGGGCAAAACAAAAGTTGAAATTAGATTACTTGGGACACAAAAGGCGCATCTTAAATACTGCATTGTGTTATCACATTATCATTGATATCCTTATTGGCGGATCTAGGACAAGCTTCAATGTCCTGTGCAGTTTTTGTCGTGCTTAAGGGCCGCTTAATACTTGGCGAGAAAGACGCAAATATGTGACGTCCTATCAAATTTTCGCGCTGCGAATCCGCAAGTTCAAAACATTTTAATCCGAGCAAAACTTTGCTGCAAATCCTTCCTGACGTCCAATTCTCTCAGCTTTCACATTCGGACGTAGTATGAATCGGCCTCCGAACAATTATCACTGCCATTTCAGTGTTTTGCAAAGACAAAAAAATGTCGGGCTGTGTTTTTTTATTTCCTCTTACAAACGCAATAGTTTCGGTCTTTTAAGCCCCTAATACAAAAGTATCATACGGACTTCGGATTTCACATAATACCTGAAGTAGGCCTACAACAAAAACACGAACTCGCCTCTAAATTTGCCTCCCGTGAGCTGACATTGAAAACATTCTTAGTAGAAAGGAGATGCAGTCATTTCGCTGTTAACATTGTTAACTGTACAAGGAATGTGTATATGGCCGTCTCTGTCACCGATTTTTCAACAGAACATGTTTGGTAGCATCTTACCTTCACCTACGGCACTGCGATGATTCTCAAGCAAAAGCAACTTGAATGTTCGGGTTATGCTCGTCAATGGTACCGACAACTCTGTGCATATCTGTGGCTCGGGAAATGTCGACACAGCTTGCAGATCATCCTCGGCTATAGATAGGAATGCGTTCGTTGCGCTATTTAGTGTACTGCGAGGCTATGTTGTCGCACGATACCGCGGCACTGACTACGTAAAATGATAGTGCGCATGACTTTGGTCCCACGCGCTCCTCCAACACGTTGATATTGGGCATGCGCACCATCGTGTGGTTCAATGTTCACGAACGGAAATCCCAAAGTAGCCAGGAAGGGTGAACTATAAAGGCTACGCTAAGCCTTAAGAAGTGAAGAAACGAGAAATAATAGCTAAATCAGTACATGGACTGCAGCTTGGCAATGTTTACGTTACCATAGTGTCAAAATATCGAGAGGAAAGGCTCGTCTGTGCAAGTCACATTCCACCGTTGGAGTGATCAGGAGTATACTAGTGTAAAGATGAGGCCTACTCCCGCTCCAACGCATCCTTAAAATTTCTACTCCATTGCCTCCAGGTGTATGTCTCTCAGGATGGACAAGAGAGAGTGTAATTATGAATGCATGTCCCCCCACCTGACAGCTTTCTGAGATATTTGAGTTTGATTCATGTATATGTCACAAGCCCAATGATTCTTACGTCAGAGAATCGATGAAAACATGTCTCCATGAGAGCAAGCCGTCGGAATATGATCCTGGGGAAGTAAATCTGGCAGAAACAGTGTTAGGCCCAAGATGAAGAGTTGAAACTTTGCTTTGGAAAAACACGTGCTCTGAATGACACGGAAGACATGTTCTTTGAGTAAATAGAGATCCAAGGTGTTTGCGAGTCCTATGAAATTCAAATCTATAATTCAGTCAAATATTGCGACTCTTACCCTGCCCATCGTGCCCTTTTAGTGCTCAAGACCAGTCTATAAAGTCACACCAGTCTCTTCTAGGTTGTCAGAGAAACAAGACAGTTCAGCCTGACAGAGACACTGTAAGCCACTTCTTATTTCAGAATTCACAAGCACAATACCGTACCTTACTGAGATTCATATTTCTTGGATGGCATTAAACCTCAGCCTTCGCTGCGACGAAAATGCAGCGCGAAACTCTCAACATATAAACTAATCCGATTGGACGCCATGACTGCGGTGGCACCGCACTCACACACACATTTTTTCGGCTTGACGCGCAGGTGCATTTGGCAAATCACGACACCCTATTGGTCGAAGAGTTATATAACGCGCGCGTACCAGTGACCTATCCACGGGCGTTGTGCCACCGCAGTAATGGCTTCTAATTTGGGTTGTCGAAATCCACTATACGTGTAATTTCATTATTTGCGAAGGGGAAAAATGTAAAAAATGGAAGGTTGTTTGGAGATGGTTGTCTGCACAAAATTATACCAGATTACGTTTTACCCTCAGGTTTGGAGGCTCCTGTTTACCACACGAGACATTTTCAGTTGATCTTGATAAGAGCCACGAGGCAGTCGCTAAGGTAACGAGCCGTGGTCCTTCTAATGGGAATTAGCAATAAGGCGTTTACTGTGGGACTTTTTGCTGGAGCTTAAACGGCCCGTGGCATCACTGTCTTGCTATGGTTGGCAATTTACAACTAAGTCGCGCTTCACCACAACAAGGCAAATGGCTAAGTGGAATACCCATTCAGCCATCGAAATGAATGATAAAGAGCGACCGATATGGCGATCATCGAAAATTTTACGGTCTTACACAAGTCATGTACATGTACATGTACTTAGAGCCCAAAGCGACAACGTTTTATCCATTCGGTGGAAAGAGGTGTGAGATTCCGGCACATTATTCAGTTGTACATCAAAGAAGTTTCAGTCAAAGAAAACTAAATGATGTTGATGGTAAAGAACTTATAAAAGAAATCATGAATGGTTGGAACAAAAAAACAGTTTTAGGGTTGGTGAAAGCCAAGGTGGGTGGAAGACGAAAAGCCTTAACATATCTGAGAAATGTTTGATAAACTTGCAAGGTACGACTCCAAGTGCTTTCTTTAATATTTTGATTGATGCAGTAAGGAAAACATTACACCATACGTGTAGAACTACCGGCGCAAGGTTGTGCGTTGTTTGGTACAGACTGACTCTATAACAAGTCCTGTTAAGCACTTGCGATCTATTACTTCTGTTGGTGTAGATAGGGGGCAGATCTTAATGCATGCTGGCCTATAAGGATAAGAACAATCAGGAACAGCACACCAGACACCGTTCACTTAAAGTGTATACCGGTTCCAGGTTTAATAACAGGCTAGAGTCAGCACAAACAGCTAGTGAACAGCAGTTAACAATTGGTAGGAACAGCAATTGTTGATGGTATACGGCTTATAGGCCTACAGTAGTCTGTATCACTTACGCTGGTAATAAAATGAACAATAAACACTACAAACTTTGACCTTATAAACACTTGTAAATAACTTGAAGTTATGACCAACTGGGTGCAAGTCAATGGACTAATGAGATAGGGAGAGAGCACATGGCCCAAGCTTCAGTGTGGTAAGTCATGCACATGTACTAAAATGAAGAGAATGACTCAAAACAGAGGTTCCCCGTTTGAGTGGAAAAGTGTAGTACACTATCATCTGATACTTTACAAAAACACGGGTAAAACATGGGCAAGTATGTGACAAATTCCCTGTAATGGATCCTCATTACTTTTACCACTGATACGGAACATGATGAGGCCTAGGCCGCATATCGGTACATAAAAAAAATAAACAGAACAATTATTCCAATAAATGATCCGCTTTAAGTGTGAGATTCCTGGACCCGTTCCGTTTCTTACAGTTGCTACTATTGAATATGATTATTATGGCAATAAGTGACTTACCCAGTCAGGCAAAGATGCCCCTTTTTATAGGAAAATAAGAATGGATTTGAGACTTCAATCCATCAAAATATGGCAGCCACAAAGATGGCGCGCACGCGGTAGCACGCTGCACAGCGCCCTCTAGAATGCACATGCTTATTTTCCAACAATACGAATAAAGTATATTTTTAAACTAATCTGAAAATGTTAACCCGTTTAAACACCAGCTGTAAACCACTATCCCAAGACAAAACTAAACTACAAATGTTCCAGTCAGGCAATATAATAAACACAGGTTTCCGGTCTGCATAGTTTCCCGGCAGATTTTGCCCGAAATATGTAGCTGTTAGTTGGCTGATAACTCAACTAGGATTCACCCACGCTTAACCTAATCTTTTGAAGTGATGCCCATGGCTAGTTCCTCCAGTTTCTCCATCATCTGTTGCTCCTCCGCCTCCGTAGATCGAGTGAAATCCCACTTGTGGGAAGATGTAGCCTTTCGATCTAAACAAAAGAGGTAGCAGTATTTTCTAATGAAATCAACTGCATTCAAATGACACGTTCCAAGGTATTGGTAATACTTTATACTATAACGCCTCCATATATTCTAAGGGCAAGTTTAGTGCTTAAAATTGTAAGAAGGCCAAATAGGTGTAGACGAATCTGGTAACCACGGTAACCCCATCGCTAATCATCTGCAATGCCTTTCACTCCGAAGCACAATACAGTTCCGCGATTAGTCGATCACATCATCCTGATGTATTTTCTGTTTCTTCATTTTATGAAGTTCACCTGTTATCGATATAAACCAATTTTCGTGACACTATTATTATTATTATTATTATTTCTTATCTTTACCTAGGGTTACCCATTCACCCGAAGGTGGACTCCCATGGGTCTCTGCAAACATTATTAAATAAGCATAATATTCAAAAACATTAAATTAAATTTAAAAAATAATTACACAGAAAAAATAATAAAAGAGGACAAATGCAGATAAAAATACGGTAAAGCCAAGATATCAAGTTAAAAGATCAAAAATTTACAAAAAAAACACAGCAAAGGTTGAGGATTGACATGTGATAGACTAACAAAATCTTGAATTCCGGTTATAGGCTTGCCAAATGTCTTCGTAACAATCTCTTAAAAATGGAAAGTGATGAGGCGGTCTTAATTGGTCCAGATTATTTCATACTCAAATGCCACTGACCAGGGGGCTATGTTAGAAGCACTGTCTTATAATGAGAAATAGCAAGAGAATTATTAGATGCTACTCGTACCTAACTAATTTAAATACAGGTAGCAGTCTGCGTAGTAACTGTTCACTCACCGAAATAAAACTGCCCGCTCGTTTGTTGAACAGCGCCCTCCGATGCAGCCAGCCATACGACCGTATCAGCGCCCTCGGCCGGTGTTTTAAAGCGACCATTCCTTTTCGCTGTCTCGTACACGGCAGGTGGCAGGTAACATCTCAAAAGGGGCGTGTCAACTATCCCAGGGTGCATACCAGCAAAATGGATCGCTGAATGCGTGCGGGCCCATGTCGTCAGCATGATAAGCTGTTGTCGCTATTTTCAACGGAATGAAATTACAATGGTTTCCCACTATATTTTTCCGCGATGATGTCGGCGGGAGAAAACTTCTAGAATGGCTAACTATGCAACTTCAAGAGAGGCACGGGGAGGGTTAACGTAATCCTGTAGAGTCTTAAGGTCTGCCTTAGAAAATAAAAATCCTTAGTTTGCTTCATAATTTGATCTGAAGTGGACCATTTTCTTGCCGAAATGTGGGCACAAAATCCAGAGTTATATAGTGATCGAGTTGAATCCCTCTCCCACGACTGCAAGTGATATTGTATCGCTGCGCCGGGTTGTACATACACATAATAGTTTCGCTGGGTTTAATTTTGCTTAAATTGTTTAAATGCTGGCCGTTTCAGATATTGTTTTGAGGGATATTTAAGAACCTGCATACCAACCCGTTAGGGACAACCAACCAAACTTCCATTCAATGAACCTCTTCAATTCAGGAATTCCCTAACCTAGGTGTGTATTACATGATTCAAGTTTTTCTGCCGCCAATAATTGGCATTTGCAAGTCTGGCAATTTTGAATGATCTTTAATACGTGTAAGGGTTCGGCATTCCAAACTTCAAGCTTTTCATGGAAATCTTTAATCTTACACTCACACCGTCTCGGACAAGATGACGTACCTTACTTTGGGCATAGACTTTGTGTCCATCAAATGGGTCCAGCTTTTCCTTCTTCAGGTCGGCGAGCCTGTCAAGAGAGAGCTTCTCTGTGAATACGCCCTGAGTAGATACCATGATCTGGGGAAAACAGAGGTAAAAATCTGCCGTGGTAACGTCGTAGGCTAAATAGTTTGGTGTACAAGGTTAAGTGAAAGAGTACAAGGCGTCGTGATAATATAAAAAACGAGGGATGCAAAGTGGCGGACGGGATGGAGATTTGTTAAAAGTAACCTCATGATGCAGACAAAAGCGAGTATTTCCTCAGCTGAAAATGATTTTAGGGGGTGACATTGTTCTTGACATTCTTCACTAAAGAAAAGCAAAACCTTCCCAAATGAAACAGAGATGATGCCAGCTCCGAGGATATCTCTCTTTTTGTGTTGCCTTTGCAGTGGGTAACTCGGATACAATTTGCAGGAGGCATTTGGGGCCTTGTTTTCGGGGGGGGGGCACTGAATGGGGATTGGTCACAGACAAAACACACTGACCATGGCGGACTATCACAAGATTTTTCTTTCTGTAATCGCTGAGTGGGGGAGGGGCACATGTGGGAAGAGGCCTCGTTGAAGGAGGGTTTCTATCCACCCCACCCAAGCAAACGCCGCTGCACATGCATGTATGCGTGTTTGCTTGGGTGGGGTGGATATTGTTTGATATTGCCTAGCCATTGTACGCTGTCAAAAGCGCTGTCAAGTGTGATACCTACGCCATTTACGTATTAATGCAATTAATATACTTAACATTGTACCTCTGTAAACTGTAAATGGAATATTAATAAGAACACAAATTGCGCTATTTTTTGTTTTATTCATGGTATTGTATCATGATATGATGTCATTACAGAGTAAAGCAAAAAAACTTGCTCACACACCATTTCTGGCCCTCGTACGTTTTGCAAATCTTACTTTTTTGCTCTTCGATTCTGAACGATAACAAGAGCATTAAACATTATTATCTAACGACAACGCGTCCGTAAGAAAGAAACCAAACTGAGCGTACTTACAACTCTGGAGCCGGGCGTTTGGCCAAGCAGCGGCAGAAGTGTCTTCGTAAGAATGTACACACCCATGGTGTTCATGGCAAAATTCGTTTCAAAGCCATCCTCGGTCAGTTCGCGCGTTGGAAGCACGCAAGCAGCGCAGTTCACCTGCACATAAACGTACAGACCGAAAGCTGTGCTCTGAACACTCAAATAGTGATTTGATTCCAAAATGATGGCGGGGGTGGCAGGGGTGCAAGGTCTGAACATACGTTGCAGGAGCTCTCTTCCGAGACCAAGTTTAGGTATGACCGAAATGCATGAATCTTTTGGTTACCAAATGTGTTTCATTAAAAAAAAAGATTCAATTAACGCAACAAATGATGTTCGGAATGAACTGGCCTATATTGATGTGCGAACACATTATTGGGAAATTCACAAGAAAACGAACTTTGGCACTTGTACACTGATCCAAATACTGATTTTTATTTTTAAATCTAAATGTAGGCCCTACACATAACATGCACAGACTTATTTCGGGTAACCTTGTTTTTTATAAGCCTATAAATAGCACTGTGCGTTAAACCTAATTATATACTGGTTACCAGTCATATAACGAGCAATCCCGGTGTCTAATGCATGGAATATCAATGACGAGCTTTTTTAAAGCCCTTTATCCAAGGATGAATGATCTGAATATGGAAGATTGACAACGCTTTGGAAAGTACTGGTCTGAAAAATTTAAAATCAAACGTGTGTGCGTGTTATGAAATATGTTAAGTGTCAACTGCTTTGGACACCATAAGATCAAACGGTGGCTTCTGAGAGACTATAAAAAGTATTACATCCAGAACAGTAAATCTTAAATCTCACCAAAACGTCCAATGTCTTCCAGTTCTCCGCAAACTTTTTGGCAAATTTATACACGCGTCTGAGTTGAGACAAGTCTAACACGTGAAGATGTACGTTCTGAAACACAAATATAATTTGCGTGTGTCAAACCAAGCGTCTAATCCAGAAAACTATCGAGGAATCTTGCTTTAGTTGTGGTCATATCAAAGCTGTGTGTTGGTCACTTTTGGAGGACTCTGGCCTGAATCGGATGAATTCCACCAACATGTTTCCATATCGGCCAATGTATTCTTGCCACTATGAGGTTTTAGGTATGCAACAGAGGCGACAAATTTCTCATTCTTAGAGCATACATGTGGCGTAAGTTATTACTGATAACTACAAATCGGGGCTTTGTCCGCCGATGAACCCGACTTAATTACCGGATGTCAATATCTTTACGAGTGTGTCAATAAAAACTCGCAATTGCGTAACTGATGAGATCTGCGGGCCACCGCAGAATCCAGTCTCTCTGTAGGGACATTCTGTGATTTTATGCTGGTGGTTGGAAAATTCCCAATCACATGTACAGCCGTTATGCTAAGAGTATTTTAACATTATGTACATGCGAAGCTGCATTAGGGACATGGTGAAATAATCTTTCGCAGTTCCTTAAAAAAAATCGTAAGCCGTACGTACGAGTTACATAATTCAAGGGTACGACTTATAACCCGTATCCACAACTTATGAATCTTTTAACTTGTTCGTATGACTTTCAACTCAGATGAACGATTCAAAAGTTGTACTCAGCTTTGGATATTTGTTTACTCAGATGACTTAGGCTATACGTGTTACGGGTACTAATGAAGTCGATGTGCAAGTTATAGGCCTATGTCATGCGTATAGTTCAAAATTGTGAGCCCAAGGTACGTATGCGTGCATTTCAATCCGAACATACAACTTACAGTTTGTATATTGTGACTTAGCTCAGAACTGAAATGGGAAAAAAATTCAAACAAGACCCTAATACAGCTTCGTATAATGGTCATGCATTAACCCATGCCTATTCCCCTTCATTCATCGTCTCCTATACCTCGTTTGCACTGTCTTTTATGATCTCCGTTCGTGTCGCCTGGTCTGCGTTCAAACACAGCATGTGGACTCGACCACCTGAAATATTTAGCAATCAACGTCATAAGTAAATTGGATGTAGTCCGAACTCACTGTTAGAAATCTAACTTTTTAAATCCCATCTATATTTCATGTTCATTTTTATCTATTTGTGGCAAATTGTGGTCACCGACCAAATTCCAAGGGGCGATTTCAAAATATAGTACATTTATGTATAAACATTCAAATTTACTGCAAAGGTAACTAAAACTGCTTTCGAAAATGGCAAATGTGTAAACTGTGAATTGTTTTAACTTTACACATTGATTCTTGCCCTATTCATTTAGATTGAAAACAAGAATAAAAGCTTACACACAATGGCGAAAAAGGGGTTAAAAATTCAATTGTTTGAAGCCTGAATTCGCAAGGTGTTAATTCGATTTCTCACTTTTCAAACCAAAAAGTAAAGTATCTTTAGGCAGGTTATTTATTTTTTTTTTTTTGTAAATGGCTTTGGTGCCTTTTAAAGGGTTTTTAGTTTAATTCAAAAGAATAAGAATAAAGTAATGATCAATTGCTGTTCTTTTAAAGCATCATTTCTTCTGAATTTACCTCTTTTAGCGAGTTCCACGGTAACGTTCTTACCGATCCCTGTATTGCTTCCTGTCACCATGAATGACTTGCCCGTGAGGTCCACGTCTAAAGCCGCTGGGTCAAACTCCTTGGAAGCTTCCATGAATCCATCCCTTGGGAAAGAGCAAAATCGAAATATGAACTAAAAATACAATAACATTTATCGAAAACCAACAAAGGAAGAAGAATTCTGAATGAAAATCAATCATTGAAATGTCTTAATGTAATGTTCGACGTAAACGTGCCAATGTTTGACAGGCAATTTGGGACAAATTTGTAGGAATCAGAAACAGCACAAATCCAAAACACATTCTCTCTTGGGTTCGATTTAATTTCTACTTTAATATCCAAGACCATAATGATTATTATAAATTTATTAAAAGGATTAATGTACAAATTTCTGTACTAAAACAATTCTTCTGAAAGATCTAGCTCCTGTTTTCAATTCATGTCCAATTGAATTATAGGACACCCTGAATAGCAACTGGAAATCCTGTTAAAGTTAGCATGTTCAGCAACTCGAATGACGTGTCTCCGTTGACTATCGAGAATTCACCCGTATACAATCGACTGGCACTCACCTGAAGCATTCATCCCCTGGATAGCCGAATTCCGGATTGTTAAAATCTTCCATATTTACCTACTTTGGAATCTGAAAAAAAGATGAAACAAAATGCAGGAAAATTATAAATACGTGAATGTTGCTGACGGTGTTAACCTTTAAACTGTAAAAGAAAAACAAACAAACAAACAAACAAACAAATAAACAAAACAAACAAAACAAAAACAAAAAACCTATACATTGTTTTACAGTGTTTCTTCAAGGTATGCTGACATTATTAGTACCCAACAAAATGTCCACAATTTTATCCTGACCGTCTTTCCGTACGTGATTGTCTTTCTAACACTTCAACATGTAACGCTGTTCCAAAATTTCACCGCAGCCACAACAGGCTGGTAGTTTAGTGACCAAACTCCGCCCCTGATACTTAATCTTACAAGGAAGGCTGCAAAAGGGTTAATTATTCGCATCACTATTGTTTTCTGCACCGATGCATTATGCACTGAGCGTCAGTCTCTAGCAGATACCAGCACGTTTTACAGAGAATCTGAAGGTGTGCTTTATATCTTTGCGACATGTATGCTCTAAGAATGAGAAATTTGTCGCCTCTGTTGCATACCTAAAACCTCATAGTGGCAAGAATACATTGGCCGATATGGAAACATGTTGGTGGAATTCATCCGATTCAGGCCCGAGTCCTCCAAATATGTCATCGTTTACGCACTTATATTACTGTAATTGGCATTTAAGAAAACGCAAACTTTGACACTAGTTATTACTTAAATAAGCCACAATAAACATGATTAGGGGCGGATGGGCGCCATGCCCTCTCTGAAGAAAAATAATTTTTTTCTTTGAAAAAAAAATCAGTGAGAGAAAGGCCATTTTCTCGCTCTGTTTAATTGCCCTTCCTTCAAAAATTTGTAAAAGCCCATCAATGTAGCCTCACTCCATGATAAGGCGATAGTAGGGAACTTGAAAATATTCTGAACATTTTTGTTATAGACTTAAGCTGCATCCGAATAAATTATGGAGTCATGTGCAAGGACAGTTAAGGCTATCAAATGAGGGAGCCTTATAAGGGTTATGCGACCTGGCGGGCCGAGCGCGACGACCGTGTAGTGCGTATCGCGCCGGCTGAAGGGATGGCTATGGCTAGGGAAGAGCAACGTAAGTCTGACTTGATTCAAGCCTTAGATATTAACACGTTTGGAAATACGGGGAGACGCGACAATAGACGTAGCCATAGCTCTAGAAGCCCGTTTTGGCTACGGTCATAACAATTATGCATTTTGTCCTCGATAATGTGCGAGCCAGTTGTATTATGCGCGCAGCAAATACCTCGTCCCCAGGGGCTACTCGTTTTGTTTTAATAGAAGGCCATGGGCGCGCACTGCAGACTATTAGAAAAGGTTGGTGCTGCAGAGTAATCAAGGGATTGCTCGTATCGTGCACGGTCGCTACATGATAAAAAAATAATGAGAACATTTTTGTTGGCAGTTGGTGGGTGATCGCCATGTCCGCGATGATCGCAGCTCATTACGACAACACCCTCTCGCTGCGGCGGAAGCTTAACATTTTTTGCAGGTGTCCTTTAGTCACCCGTCGCATCATCGTCGTGAGCACAGTACAACTCGACGGGCGGAAGCGGTGAGCTGGGAAAACAAAAATCTGCTAGATGGAAACGACTCAACTGCACAGCGCGGCGTCAGTCTTTGTATAAAAGCGATGGGGATGGTGCAAAGACACGATGCGATGGCATGACACAGTGGAGCCGTCGTGTCGTGCGTTGGAGCAGCTACGCAATGTGTGACAATAGTATACAGCATCACAGTGTGCTCCCCCTCACAAGCAAATACTTTCCTCTTTTTTGAAAGGGAATTGTCAACTGGCGGTGAGCCTACTTATGGTTATAAATCGATGCTTGATTGATACTCTGTTACACTTCATGTGCTCTTCAAGACTGCAAAAGTTCCCCCCACTTCCCCGAGTCGTCTCGTAAAAGCACATACATATAAATGTATACAGAGCTCTCTCGCAGTCGAGCTTGAGAAAACTATACATGTACAACCACACTGCCCCACCATTCAAATTAGTAATTCAAAAAGCTCAATGAGTATATTACAAAAAAATATAACCTTGTGCGCATATGTTTTATGACCGGGAGACCTGCTGGACGTGTATGAAGCCCAAATGATGCATGTGCGTGACTACAACATTAATTCTTAACGATCTTTGTTGCTGGAAGAGGGGATTTTACTGCAAAGAGTGGCGAACAAACATGATCGCAAATTGAGAAAGGACAAGTTTCGTAACTAAGACTTTTCAAAAGTCCAAGCCAGTATTCTTCATTAGCTCGATATACCGGTTTCCGCAGCTAAGTGCGAATACCTTGTGACCTCTAACCCTATCGACAGTGTGCGAGGTTTGAGGAAATTGGAACGTCTTAAAGTCATAAAAACTCAGCGGAGTGTATGTGTACATTTTAATGAGATAGGCTCATCGTATTAAACAATTTTGTTGCGTGTAATAATTGCAAAATAAAATTGAAAATTACAAAATGTAGGCCTATAAAACTACGATGAAAGACATTCAAAACCTCGAATGGTCTTAACATCTGCTGAAAGAACCTCCAGTAATTTTGTCACTCGATTCCATGAGGTCCTTTAAAAAAAAAAAAAAAATCACCGAAAATACTGATAAGCATGCCGCAGGCACAGTGAGGCCTGCTCAGAGTTAAAAAAATCGATTGCTAGACCAAAGTGTAACTCAGCAACTGATTCCAAAATTACAGACACTGCCTGTCACGGTATAATGCCATAGTAACCGTGTGCTCTGTATGCGAGGCCACAACACAGGCCTATAGAAAAATGAAACCAACAATTCGTGGACCGAAATATTCATGAAAATGACAACAACGTGCATTATTCTCCAACCGGATTAAGGATGTTCAGGAAAGGAGCATGCGTAATCGATCATGTGGACAGACGGCTGTTGCCTGACTCCGACGTTGCATTTTTAGGAACCCAACACTGCGGAGCCATATGGTGCTGATATATCCATCTGAGTCTAGACCTATGTACAAACGTAGGTAAGCTGAACAGCTGTTACAGTTCAAATCTATGAAACAACCTACAACAGCCAAATCTTCATTTGCATCCCCCATCACCCACGACAGTCTGAGATCTCTCCTGCATGACTCTTGCAGGTTGATGGTTGCTGTCTTGGTTGTGTACACAGACATCGCTTCATCTACACAGCCACTGGCACAAGAGCGGTTAGGACTAGACAGCAAGGTAACGTGTGACAATCTATTTCCCCGTTTCTGTTTTTTTTACTATTCTTGTATGAGTCGATTACATCAACAGAGTACAGGAATACTGTAAATTGTCATTTCTTTATGTAGATCACAGTCGGAAGAGCCATACAATAACGTTATTTTTGGGCTACATTGACAACGATCTTAAAATTGTCCTTTGTAAAAAAATTGTATATTCAATATAGGCCTAGGCCTATGTCCGCAACCGTTATAATAATATTCCAGAGAATGTTAAGTGATGAACATGAAGTCAATTAACTATTTCCAAATAAACACAGATGAACGGCAGTTATTTCAACAAATTTAACGGTGACTTAAAAATGAGGCTTTGTGTATTAGCTATTCTCTTGCTGTACTGCGTTGCATGGTAAATTGTCGCATTTGCTTTTTGAAATTTACGGTTCGTACAACGTGTCGGCTTTTCTACGCAGACATTAATTTGCCCGGAGCAACTCACGAAATTGTAATGAGAATACTGGTGTACGATAGTGAAAAGTTAATGGATCGCAAAGGCAGGGAAGGTTTTCTCCTGTGCCCAATAAATTCATGCCACATTATTCTGTAGTGAGAATTAATTGAGGGAGATAATTATTATTCCATCGCCCTGAAATTCAGCGCAGTCACGTAAGCCAATGTCCGCACAATCAATGTGCAAAGTTCTCTGCAGAATTAGATGCGGAGTGATAATGTTTGGTATTGCCTCATTTTGGAAAGCTGAATTCTAACAAGAAATTCGTATAATCTAAAGTATGATTCGTGGTTTAAAAAATTAAGAAGCCGGATTTTGCAAATTTAATCAGATTTTTCAGATTTGAATCGAATTTTTTGTAATGTTTATAAAAGTTGCAGACAACTTGGCTTAAGTGTCTATTCCAAGCATGCGAATTAGCTGCACGTGTGTTAATGTTTTCTCTCATTCATTACAAATTACACAAATTCGGAATTAAAGTAAGAAATTTCAATTAAGTGAATCAAGTAATCTGATTAAAATCACAAACCACCTCAAATGTTGCCACGCGTCCAGGTAAAATGCATACAGTATATACAAAACATGTATCGCAGAGAAGGCAGTTTCTGTAGAGACGCAGGTACATGTACCAAAGGTGAAATGCGTAACAGGTTTAAAACCAAAATATAAATTTTGACAAAACCAGAGTGCACGGGAATTGCTTTAATACAAGGAACTCATACCTAATAACCAGTGAGTAGAAAAATATCATCAAACACACGTGCATGTATTTATTTTACATGCTATTTGTGAGTACGATTTTACCGCATAATGACCAACATCTCTAATCTCAATGTGCATGTAGAGATTGATATATCTGTACATGATAGATATACGTTGATCCTTAACCATGTTACACTCAGAAGTGGACACTTCAAATGACGTGAAATTAAATCAGGATTTTAAATCCTCTACATGACATTCATGCACAGAATCCAAAAAGTTGATTGAAATCCAAACAAGTGGCTTAAAATGAACAAAATAATCCTCCAAAATAATCCTGTTGTGTGTAGTACGTGTACATGTGCATTTGTAATTTCTTATACCAGGAACTGAAGGGCTCACAGAGGGGGATTTGCTGTTTAATTAATGTGCAAAACCTGGAAAACTTATCAATGAGTTGGAAAAAACATCAAAAAGTGAACCATTTTTGTCTAATTTTAAAAACAATTATGTTGATCAGCCAACCCTGATCGAAAGTAGGGTTGATACTTTTCAGCGTCGTTCCTTTACCGTTTGAATAAAACTCGGATTTGGATAATTGAGTTCTTGACGTCTAAGTTTAAGCAATCTCTGTGCCTTTATTTGAAAGCAAGCTTAATTGTATTGCAATCAAATAAAGATTTTCGTGCATGAACGAGCCCACCGATGTAAGCTTCCTTCAAGATCAGAATGTGATTCGGATACAGTCTCCTTCTACGCCTACACCACTCACTGCTTAATTTGATTCTATCGAGAGCTTGTGAACAGCCGGCCTGTGCGGAGAGGCTCAGATAATCTGATTAAAGTCCAGATTACGGGCTCATCACGAGGGCGCGTTTATTACTGTGTTATAAAGCGTTTGTATGCGTGTGTCGATTTTCTAGGTACATCTATTTGTTCATGCGGAAACCATTTTTGAATATTATTTATCTCAGTTCGTAAACTAGTTATTTAAAATTGCTCTCTGGATTAATCATTGGCCTCCGTGAGTAAGCAGGCGGCGTAATCGGGACTCACATTACATATTCCAGTAAACGTGCAGCAGCGGACAGCAATGACGCTTAATACAAATGCATAGACACGGCTATATAAGCACGGTACATGATCACATTACATACCATCACCGATATTTCTGTCATTCCTGCAAACAGAATTTCTGTCGGCAAGAGCAGTAAATGATAGGGACCTAACGCACGTGAGCACCTGTAACACATTCGTAACCCATCTTAGCAGGCGTGTAGCGTCAGACCCCGAATGATTAAATTGAACGGTCTTTCGAGCGCAAACAAAAGCAGTAGTTTCCAACACTTGAGTAGAGTTTCAATGCAACATTATGTAAAAACAATATTAATTTTGTTAACATTCATTTGATAAAAAAATAGTGGGGTAAATTATTTTTAGGGTCATATATTATTCTAATGTATTCGCAGAAACCGAAAATAGCTCATCTTTTAAATGATCAAATCCGTTTATGATACCTCGAGGCAAAAGCACAGAAGTTAATAATGAAACCCACACACGTGTCAACGAAAAAAAACGTAAGCCGTATCTACCGTTCGCGACGTGAGAGGAATTGTTACTATAAACACACATGGTCAGTTCACACTGTTTCAAACATATTGAACAACAGCAACGAATTTCGGTGAGTCTCCAAAATGTCAGTGCAGTCACGTAGCCAGCGCAAATGCCGTGAAATGTCGACACTCCTCATGCAGGTGGCGATGTGACAGTTGATAGCCAGCGTGACCTCAACATCGCATTAGTTGTGGGTCCTGTGCGACTGAATGTTGGACCAACATTTATGTATTATTTGGATTCCAAAACCGCTGAATAACGCAAATTTAGAAAAGAAATTATATCATTTATTCCCGACTTTTTTTGGGGGGGGGGTGTTTGAAACAAATGTACTAAGTTCATTTTTTCCCTTCTCCAACTCCAGGTAAGTTATCAAAAAAAAGAGGGGGGGGAATATTCGTTTTCGTGCAAAATGCCACACTGCGTTGTTAGTCCGATAAATTTAAAAAATACTGGCCTTGGGGATTGTTTTTTACAAAAATGACCAGTAACTGGGAGGGATAAAAAGAAACCCATAGGATTTTCAATGCAAGCTTGGTGGTCTTTCTTAGCGGTGAGGCTAAACTCGAACTGAGGAAATTTAATCGCCCTCTCTCGATATTAAAAAAAAAATCGGAGAGGAATAGCCCCGTTCCTCCATTCCTACATCCGCCAGCGACTGTTGGTGAACCGTAAATACACAGTCCCTCGCTAGAAAAGTGGGTCAACATTTTTAACCCTTAACATTTCTGTTTTCAGCCATGGACTACAAGGTCCTTAAGTGGCAGTCATACCTGCTTGTCGCGGCCATGGTTGGTGTCGCAGAAGTGAGTGCATCTATGACGCAAGGCAAGTGGCGCTACAGGACGGACAGCGACGGTGACATGCACGGAGGAGTACCAATGGGTATCCCAAATGACAAATGTGACAATGCCAAGGTGGGTGCGCAGGCCTGTCACTGGATATGGGATAAATACCTCTATACACGCATTTTAGTGGCAACATGCAAAACCATGTTTTGCGTGCAAAATCACAGACCAGTCAGAGACCATGATTCGGGAGTCACTCACCCCGACTCGGAAAACATTTTCATATGACTAGGAAAACCCCGACTCGGAAAACATTTTCATATGACTAGGAAGGCGTGTTTCTGCCAACCAATGACAACTCGTTAACATCTTTGTATTTTAGGGGCAGCTAAGATGACACGCCCATATTACATCCCGCTTGCTGTTCCTGCATGTTACTAGTACCACTGTGGTTTACATAGAAGTGGCTTGATCAAACATACATGTACCCCAGAGCAATTTTATGCATATCATTAACAAATCCCACAATAGGAACCGTTCAGGATGAATAGAAGTTGTATAGCTAAACTTTAATTTTTTGGTAACTTGGAATGGTCAGCAAGTTATTGGCTCGGGGGTTGAATTTCTGGATGATCTCTGAAAACATTTTCTTTCGAGTCTGAAAAAAATGTTGCCCATGAAAGGTGTGTCTGCCTTTTTGGAGATGGATTCCCTTCGTTTCATTTCTCACTCTGGCAGGATCATCTTGAAGTTGACTGGAACAATATGACACAGGACTACCAATGTCTGGGATCAATATACACGAACGAAAAGGTATTATACGTGCATATGCAACACTTTCTCTAAATTTCTGCCACATATGCTAGAAAATAATTAGTTTGTTTCTGTAGAATCTCTGTCTACAAAATTATCGCTGGCCTGGAGTTTTGGGTTTAATGTGCATATTTCTGCATTCAAGCAAATGGTATGACCACTTTATAGACAGATCATACTTTTCTGAGGGAGGAAATCACACTTTAAATGCAAGAAAGAGTTTTGAAACACTTGCCAATCATACGTCGGTTCAAATTTACTATGTGAATTCCATCGTCAGAGTGTTTCAAGTGACTAATCAATGGAACATAGCACTACGCTAATTTGTAACTAAAACACTTACAAAAGAATGGTGGCCATCGCACAAATAATAATCCCCCTTCTTTCCTTTTTTTCTAAAATCAAGACGCTGAAATTGTTTTTCCTTATTTCTCCTCAATAATGCAGAATCCAGCAACTATTCCAGCTGCACAGTGCACCACTCTTCTGGACCCAGTAAGTAAAAAAAATCCTGCCAGATTGTTATAATAGCAAAAAAAAATATTTTTTGTAACGATGATTTTGATATGATGAAAAATGATAATTTACAGTAAATTTTAATTGATATTTTATTGGAAATGTATTATCCTGTAACAAAAGTAAGTGTCCAATCATCCATGAAGTAGAAATGTTTATACTACACGATGTTTCTACCCCGACTTCACTTCATAACCTTTCTTGATTTTCAATGAACAAGTCTCATTTTGTCTCGCTTTTTGGCCAAGATGGGAGAGTAGATTGAATACCTAACGAAGGCATTTAAGAGGGTTATTTTCTTACGTAAATTAATTTAAAACATTCTGTTTACCTGCTGTTTTTAACCCACTGCTTTATGCTCGGAGATGGATTCATACGCTGTGTACTTACCAAAATGTGGTGAAGCAAGGGAACAAAACCGGGAGATATGCTGTTTCGCCAAAAATGACCACAAAAACGATCTTTCCGTCAACAGCCGATTCACGTGTGCCTACCGGAACCCATCGCCTACCGCGACCCCATCCCAACGTCGGGAGCTCACCGCCCACTGTGGGCCAAGTTCGGCGAGTACAGGTACCTCCCCAAGCAACGATGGCTGCACAACCTGGAGCACGGCTGCGCGGTGTTCTTGTACCACCCATGCGCGGATCCCGAACAGGTGGACGAGGTGAGAGCCATCGCTAATGTCTGCCTGCGGAAACACATCATCACACCCATGAAGGAACTGTCCAGAGAAACGGTAAGATCTTGGACCAATTATTTCGAGCATTAGTCAATTAATATCGTTTGAGAACGAGTGCCGTATACAGCCACTAACCGCCTTCCTTAATATGATTCAAAACTACAAACAAAATGTGACACTTGTGACGAAACATTCATTTCGAAGTGAAACATTACAAGTTCAATTTAAAAATACTCAGTCTTTTTCTGTCCTGGCCCATAGATTTTATGTACAAAGTTCCAGGTGGTGGTGTTGGCCTACGGAACTCATTCCCACTGTATTTTCTCCCAAAGCAAAGTTGAGGGGAAATGAATACTCAACTGTACGAGGAAGGTGATAGTGTTCCAAGAATAAAAACGTGTATTTACGACCACCACAAGCATTGAATCTGCACAATTTCAGGGCTATCTCAATTCAGAAAGTAAAACAAGGCCCTATTTCGTTAGAAAACTCAAGTCACTTGAACATCTCTTACACTTCTTGATGAAAATGTTCCCATCCCAATAACACGATTCAGTCTCGTCCTTTTTGAAATGTAAGCTATTTATATATGGCATTCAGCGTACGAGTACATGTACAAGCTACAATTTGTGATTTATACAGCCAATGTTACAAAACACTTACAAACTCCCTTTTTTATGCCAAAAGGGAAAAGATTTTACACAGAATAAGACATACTGACTGATAGCCTCTTCGTTTTTGGCCGACAGCCATTTGCAGTACTGACCTACGGTTGTAAACTGCTCCTGCCATATGTTGATGCTGACCTCATCGTGGACTTTCTCCGGGAGCACGCCCTAGACGCCCCCGAGTCCTCGGTGACGAGTGATGGACAATTTGGGGTAGGATTGGAGAGACCAGCCGCTCGCTTGGAGGATGACAAACCCGGGAGCATCTGCTTAGATTATTTCCGCCAGCTAGAGGAGGTTCTGTTGGATGGATTGCCAATTCTGTGGAAAGGCTAGCTGACGTGTTAAAAGTGTGAAAGATGTGTTTACAATGGAAACGTACTTCACCCCCCCCAAAAAAAAGGATTTGAAGAAAATATACAAAGTGATACACTGCGCAGGGGCGGATGGGGGGGGGCATGGGGCAGACACATTTTTTTCACCAAAAAATAAACGAATAAATAAAAAAAAAAGAAAAGGGGGGGGGGAAGGCGAAGAAAAAGAGGACCCAGACTGCCTGAAAGTGCACCACAGAGGGCCTAGAATCCCTGAGCCCCGGCCCCATGCGGTAATGTCTACATGCTACACACTCCTGGGCATTTATCATACCTGCTCTAGTTCAAACCCCCACCACACACTTTTGGAAAATCATGGATCACGCCTCCTCCTTGGAATATCCTGGATCTGCACCTGAATAGCAAACTTCATTTGCTAGTTTTGGGTCTATTGAATTTCTTTGAATTTTTCCGGGTGGGGGTTGTTTACGCCCGTAATAACTTCACCATAATTAGCATTGCCTACAAAAGTGTCTCGGGGCCTGTAAAAAATAAAGTCTTATAAAAAGAAAACGTAGCTCTCTTATCCACAGGCAGCAATGATGCCAAATCCAAATGATATACTTAAGGGAACCATCACGCAATGGTAACACTCATATGATGTATAATATATCTGTAGAATTTGTGCAAATAGGTCTGCTGTTATGTACATTGGCAAGCATAGTTTTGTGCAGCCTTGAGTCCTATGAGACATCTGTCCATAATGTGCACTCACCATTTTCAAGAAGTGAGCATAAACTGCACATGCTAATGTTGTAATGCTTTTGTTGTTTTCAAACATTCCAACACGAGCCCATGGAGTTAATCATTTTGTGACAACTGAGATATGAAACTCGGACACATTTCAACTTAGTACATAAAGGTAATGGGGACTGCCACACTCTAAAATGAACAGAATGTGAAAAGATTCCTTAATCCTTGGAACTTCACACATGATAAACGTGATGGTACATGATTTGTTGCCTTCAAAATCCTTGTCTCTTTCAGTACACTCCTACACAGAGATGTGGCAAAAGAAAATTTAGGGGACAGGTGAAGTTTATGTATGTCTCCTTTGTGCATTTAAGGAGGGCTGCGTCTTGAACGTGAAGGACTACCAAAGAGAGGTAGGATTTTGTTTTCAACTGATAGAGGACGCAGCCAAACTGAGCTGACATCTGATAGGGCAAAATAAACGTAGAGTAACATATACTTACATGAATAATCAGGAAAATATTAGTCTTGTAATAGAAGAAAATGTTCAAATGGATGACACAAGCGACGTAGCTGAGTACATAGGAATTTTATTTACAGCCTGTATATAATGTACATTTCAGAGTATTAAATATCAAAAAAAAAAAGGCTGTGCGATACAAACAAATGGAATACTTCATAAGAATTGAAATGCATCCAAGTTTGGCTTCAAATTACCCACTGAATCAATTAACAATGACTTCACTGAGCCATTTTGGAATTCTAACGCCAGTTGCAGTGAATGCCGTCCAGGGAAGTCATCAGTAGTGAGTAGGCAAATTCTAGGCCCGTTTGTTTCATGCATAACTGGATCCCGATCAGTAGTCCCAAGGCTGGTTCGTGCTATCCATCAGGCAGGTTCTGGTGCCAGTGAATCAATATCGGATCACAATCTGGATCTAAGAGAACTAAACAGGCCCTCGGAAACCCTCCAGAAATGGCTGATAGAGATCATCTGAAGACCGGACACAAGACCAGTCATGAGTAACTGGGCGAACAATGACTTGAATTCAGATTGGGAATTCAGGTGTCCTGACTAAAATGCTCTATTGTAAGCTTTTTTTCAGAAAATTGTCAGGGGCCAAAGTGCCGCAGCATGAGAATTGAGTCAACAAATCTTAGTGTAGGATTTTATAAACAGAAAAGACCATAGGATTTCTGTTGACAGTAATACCAACAAGGCTTGATGATCCCTTATAAAAGTCTAAGAAATGTGGGCAAAGAGCCTAGTTAAGAGAAATGCATCTCTCAAAGAAGTTACAACCAACTGTCAAATGATACCTTGCGTTATGTTATAAATTCAAGAGGCCAGTTATCCAAACTAACTTGGTGAGTGACCAGTGATTGATGCGAGTACAGTAATAGTGATAGCACCATCAAGAAACTTTCAGCAAACCAGCGACATGTTCTTAAATCATCTGCCAGTATGAAGACAGTGTCTCAACGATCAGGAGCATTCATTTCATTGGACAATTTTCCCCTGCACTGCGAGAACAGTCCACTTTGAGCAGAGACCATTCCAAGGCAGTGATCTGATAGGACTGGCATGTTCCCAGTGGAACGGCTGCCTGTTCTGGAATGAGAACAAGGCATTCCCTTAGCCATGCCATACATCAAAGCGGGAATAGACTGGAGGGCTCCTTTTACTGATAATGAGAGGGCACTGACGCAAGACTTGAGTTATGCCATTTACTGATGAGTTTATGTAGAGATGGTACCGAGGCAAGACTTGCGTTACGCCATTAACTGATGAGTTTAAGCAGAGATGGTACTGAGGCAAGACTTGCGTATGCACATCTCCCAGACATCCAGCATCTGCGTGAGAGAGAACTTGTCCGGCATCCGCTTCAGCTGAGATGAGAGGGTGCGCTGGACTGAGAGGAGGAACGGGGTTTGATCTGTGGACAGAGAGAACAAATTTATACCTCTTGCCAACAGTCTGCCACGAATCCTCACTTTAAGCAGACGAGCTGCTGGGTATATGCCAATACCCTCCACACAGACTGCAGTGTAAGATGCAATACCCTGCCCCAGAAGACTCCAAATCAATGCTGTAGTCAAGACCATCACTTGTAAGACCCCGCAAGACCATCACAGGACCCCAAGCCTGAATTCAAGTCACAGGCTATTTAAATTGACTCTGACCAAAAGCATTCTAGTCACTGATCATCCTGTTACTCGTGACTGGTCTTGTGTCTGGTTTTGCAAGTGGTAATGGGATGGTCTTGACTACAACACTGCTTCAAATGGAGTAATATGAAGAGACCTCATTTGCTTATCATCAAACTAGCTTGAAGTTTGATGGACTGCTCGGTTGCGCATCACAGTAGTAACATCTACGCACTAAACACGGAGCATGTTCTTACACTGAAAACTGAATCGATTGTGAGGATGAAGTTAAGTAAAAGGGTATGCACTGAGCCAACTCCCCACGAGTCTGAAACAACCCTCCCAAATGAATCAGTGTGCAGGAATTGAATGGCACATTCTCTGGAAATCAACTTTCAAACTGCATAACCTTATTGGTAATGTTCTCTGATATCTTGACAAACTAAACTCTATAGCGCCTCACGGATAGTTTTGGAGAGCTTGGAAAGTTAAGCTGAAGGCACTATAGTTGAGCCAATCCTTTGGCAAAAAACAATTTGTGAGGTATTTCCTGTTTCATAAAAGAAGCATGCAAGATGCCATCATGTCCCAGAGAATTTTATATGGCAACTACCATCTTGTCAGCACTTATTGATTTTGCTGACGGCCCAGTGGGTTTCCAAAATGACTGCTAAGATTAAAATGGGACTTCAACAGCCTAGGCAAGTACCGGTGAATGATGCAGCTACAATGCTTACTGTATTCGTGAGTGCTAGTGTCACACTGTGGGCTGACGTCAGGATAGCTGTGGGGAACTGTGATGGATATCGGTGGTACACTGGGTAGCCTCTTATCCTCTGTGAACAACCACACGTAGCAAAAGTGATATCAGAACTTCAAAATTCCACTCGACATGTTGGGTAAGAGTTAAAAGGTCATGACAGCAAAAATATCATTTTTGAAACGACTCTTGGGGCCTTTCACTGTGAGTATGAAGGAAATGTATTGAAACAGACTACATTTGTTTTACTAGGGTTAAATTTCAACATTTTTTCTTGCCCGATTTCATGTTTAACCCTAACCACCCAAAACCTGCCATACTCCAACAGCAGGTTTTGTAAGGTTTTGGCAGGTTTAGTGGCGTACCTGAGGAACTTGTTGAATTTTGTGAGACTTGGGATGAAAGGCCCAGGGAGATGGTGTTGGATTCTGTGTCAGTTGGGACACACAGGATTCATTGTGTGCAGTGTCTGGCTTGTTGTACCAATTGTTGGACTATGCTTGATTTTGTCAGGTTTGGTACTGTTCAGTGCAAGTCATCCTATACTGCATAGACCCATCCATACCATATCACTCAAACTCCCAACGGGCTCATTCTGTTGGAGTTTACCAGGTTTGGTACAGTAACCTGCAAGTACATGAACCTGTTGGATTTTGTGAGGTTCAGTATGCTTTCTAGTGCAGGAGCCTAGGGGGTTAGGGTTAAAATAGTATTTTTCAATAAGGACCTTTTGATAGATGTTTTCCGTAAGGACCTTTTAGCACTGAATATGAAGTAAATACTTCAGGTCGGCCGTATGCTTCACATGTGAACATAATTCACAAAGAAAGAGAGGCCCGTCATTAATTGCGGCACTACCTAATCTGCATATGAGGTGCACATCATTCCCGCCCGGGTGATGCGTTTCATCTAGGCTGACTTTGAACTTGGAGGCCAGCCTCGCCACCTCTCCTTGAACAATGTTGGGCACGGCAAAAGTCTGTGAGTCGCTCTCCGTCTTCTGACGTTTGGCTGGAGGAGTGGCGGCCGGATAGCTACGGGAATGGAAAAAAATGAGGATAGAGAGTTCTAGCAATTCTGTCAGCTAAGGCGTGCCATGACTGTTCACAAATCTGCAACTCTTATTCTCCACTATACTTTGGCCAAGAATGCCAGCCGGATGTACATATGTACATGCATGAACCAGTGAACAGTGCAGCGGATCCGACTGGATGGAAGTTTCTGCATGAAAGCTATATAGATAAAATTGTGACAACTTCAGATTAGAAGCCATTTTGGTTCCAAAGCTGGCATGCACTTTTATTCACAATCGATCCATTTGTACAACTTTAATCTGCCATTTTCCAATCATTTCATACTGCAAGCTCTGCATAGCATGGTGTCGCTCACAACCTCATGTTGTAACTCTGAATACGCCTCTGCGCTGAGCCATGAAAGAGCTCACTCTCTCACAGACACGCAGGGCCGGGTAGGCTAAAAGCTTCTCACCCAGCTGAGCATAACAGAAGTTCCCGCCACTTACTTGGTAGGCGGGCCATGTATTGCCGTCATTGCTGGTCCAAACGTTCGCTGCAGGGAGTGATTCAAGGTGGGTAACTTGATGCTTTGCATGATGACTTCAAACAGCGGGGTGCAGATGTTCCTGGGAGTAGAGGCTGGCGCAGCGGGTGTGGACACAGCAGTGGAGGCAGTCGGAGCCGTCGACTGTGAAGTCTGTTGGAATCAACAGTGTCAGGGCTGACTGGGTTTAGCACAGCACATTGGCATGGGCCTTATCCTTATCCATGGGATGGCAACCTTACATCTGATCTTTAGATCCAATTTTATGCACTCAACTCTCCTGATCCCAACAGAGCCAGGTTGTTTGGTAACAAAGGGTAAAGTTGGTCTCACTTTAACCACTTGCTGCTGGGCAGCCCCGTTTTGGGTGCCTTGGGTTTGTACGCATAGCCAGAGTGCCTGAAATTGGACAAAAGAGTTGGGCCTTGTACCATCGGGGACAAAAGCACTCCAGCACTCCAGTGATGAGCAATACAATACCGCTGCATGCTAATCTCGCCCCCATTGAAAAGACGCCAGCAGCACACAGTGCCAATTTAGGGAACAAAAGAAACTTATGTAACACCACACAATCAGGGCTCTTTTTACAAGGCTGCAGGCCTGGCTGAAATACTCGGGCATCAATAGATGTTGCCTGTCAGATTAGAGTAGCCACCAGACAGTCACTTGATGGAGTTTAGGCATTCAGGAAAAAAAATTTGAATTTTTGAAGAATTTTGAAAACCGAAGATGTTGAAAATTGCCCAGTTTTAGACACTGCATTTCCAAAGGCATTTGGCAGCAAGTGGTTAAAACATATGTTCCATTCTGAGGTGTGTTTTGACACTCATAACCAAGAACTGGTTTAGTCGTTTCTTGTCTGTAAATTTTGTACAGCCCCCCCTCCGCTAAAAGGAGAATCATTTTCATCCGCTATGGGCTTTGGCATGCTCCATAAGCTGTGTTCCACTTGATGACCACTCACTCTGAGCAAAATTCTTGAAGTGCTGAGTTACCTAAGATATACATTAACCTACCATTTTGTTGGAATCAGGCAGGCTGCTGGCCTTATTAAGGCCCCCATCTTTACGATATTCTGCGGATGCAAATGACAAGTTTTAGGCTCTGGTCAACTGTGCAACAAGAACGGGAATCCATTTCATTGGGAAAAGATTTAGTGAAGTGTTCACACAATATTTAAACACTCAGTAGCGCAAATGACGTATTGAGTTCGATGGTCAATGCAATAGCTATTTGCTCATCAAAGACAAATCTTGCATTTCAGCTTCTGGGAGTAGGATAAAATGATACAATACGTGTACACTGTACCTAAGATTTTGTTCTGATAATTCAATAATGGGATTGACATTACTCTGTTCATGAAAAAGACAAGTGGAGGGAAGATGGCACATTCACATGATTCAGCTAAATACTGGGTACTGCGCTCCTTGCTTTGACGCTGACACTTGCATGGATGGTATTGAATCAGCATGATAAACCCTTGAACATTTCATTTCTAAAATTGTCTGTGTAAGCTCAGCCTTGGGTTCAAACAGATTATTGCATTGGTTGCAATAAGGTTCACAAGAAACTGAAGAAAATACTGAAGACCCAGAGATCTGGGGAAACAGAGGTCTCTCTCAGAGGACACCAACTTCAGAGGAAAATTACAACTGCATACTCGGCACTATCAGTTGTGTGCAGGAATGACATACACAGTGTGGACCTCTGCACAAAAGAAGTCCACATAATGTAGGTGTGATGGCGTTGTGTGGACTTGTGCACGTCCACACAATGTTTCCCATCTCTGAAAAACAGTTTCAGAGGCATATTGGGGTCAAGTGTTATCTGTGGCAAAATGAAGAGGAACAGTCCAGGAGATCATCAACACAAATCCAGCTCGAAAGAATTATCCTAGTTGGAGAAAAAGGAGCATTTTCCTCAAGTTTGCTTCACCGCAGGAGAACAAAGGAATGTCTACACTTCGTATTTAAAACAGGCATGTTGTGTGCACACAGTATGCAAATGATCTACACACGCGCAAGTGTACTTGAGCCACATATCTTCGAAATAAGGTGCGTATTTTCGGCTGGTAACACTTCACACCCACCCTCCTCCTTGCTGGATTTCTTCACCGGCTGGATGTACTTGGAGAGTTGCTTGCGCTTCTCAGCGTATGCCTGCTGATCGTACCCTTGGCTACCAGCTTGGGCTTTGCCAGGGCTTGGCACGGGGCCAACTGAACCGACGGAGCCTGGACCCGCAGAGCCTGGGTTACCTGAAGTAGGAATGGATTTCGCTCGGTCAGCTATGAAGAATAACTGGTTCACTACACAACTAGTCTTAAATAGCAGGAAAGTTTCCGATATATCTGTGCTACCATGTTCAAGTAACACAGAAGTTGTAATACAGTCAACAAATCTCAATGAGGCGAGTCTCAGGACACTTTGAGTTTCAAAGTGTTTCTTTACTTTTTGAAGGGACATAAAAATTTCCGATATATCTGTGCTACCATGTTCAAGTCACACAGAAATTGTGATACAGTCAACCATAAAGCATTCTAACGAATCTCGATGAGGCGAGTCTCAGGACCATTTGAGTTTCAAAGTTTTTCTTTACTTTTTGAAGGGATATAATACCTCCAGGCACCATACACAGACGAGAAAATATGCACAAATTTTGGCCATAAACTGCAACTGTGGAAATAGGGCAATGCAGCAGCAATGTCACAACAAACCCAACTGATCTGCCCATAACCACTGCTGTTAAGCAAAACACCGCATACAAAGTGCGCCAGCTACATTTTATCAGATAATGTGATATGCATACCAAGCTAGTAAGTGATCCTCAAGTCAATAAACGAGTTGAGGAGAACATTTTTCCTTGGATAAACAAATTGTGCAGGGAATTAGAAAACTTCAAAAATTGACCTTTTCCTACAGGACAAAAACTGGAAAAAAAAGTAACCGCCCAGTTCTTGCTAAGTGATAGCCTATCTGTGATCATCATCAGCAATCGTGCTGACTGGCCCCCGGCTAATGATCCATACCTGGTGTGTTCAGGGGACCACTTGGCGAAGGGACGCTGGGGGGACCGCGCTGAGAGCCAGCGGGGGATGCTTGCTGTGGCGACGGAGACGGCTGGAGATAACTAGCGGGAGATGGCATAGGCTGAGAACTGCCACGATAGACACAAATTGTAAAAAGTGTTCACAATGGTAATGAGGTACAGGCTTTCCAACTCGGTGGTTTTACAGTCACTTCAACCATTTGGCGCTTCGCCCATGTACCACTTCACCCATGCACCACTTTGCCCATTTGCCCCCAAGCACCTGTGTACAAGCTCCAAAGGCCATTCTACTACATAGGCATCATGCCCTACTCCAAAACTTTCCTGATATCCAACAATCCTAAAACACCAAAGATCACTATACCACTGGGATCCTACGAACTTTTGTCGGTTTCCCAAATTCAACCCCATCCATCTGGACAAAACGGAACTTGACCCCAGACAAAAGGACTCCCATCCATACAAACGGATACAGTTATGCTAGTCTATAACAGAAAATGATTCAAAGTTGCAAACTTTTATTAAGATTGATGGAATTGACGGCTTGCAGGGGCAAGTTGTATGATGAGTTATCCTGACCCCCTTCATTTTTACAACAGGCCTCAACCTGCCAATGTAAATCGTGTGCAGGTACTCAGGAGATCTTAAGACTAATGTGCAATGAAACTCACCCCTGGCTGGGAGGCTGGGAGGCTGGTGATGGCTGCTGCGTCATAGACTGCAAATAAACAAAACGCATTACAAAAAACATCACAAAAACCTCGAAGTTTTTTGAGTAACTTGCACCTTCCATCCTCCTCAGAGCTGGCACGCGATTTCGTGTGCACAACTGACAGAATGACATGACTAAACAGGTCATACATGTAGTCTGCAAACTTTACAGCCAAATATCAAACCTTAACTTAGTTTCAAGAACTGTACGCACCGTGATACCATGTACCAAACTGCAACGTTACTTCATATTGGCATGACGTCTATCGAAAATGGGGGACTCATGAGGGAAATAGATCTCCTAATGCAAATATATAACACAGCACACTTGAAGAAATTTTGGAAAATATACTGAGGGAACTGCTGCTATTTGGTAAGTGTAAAAAGAGAAAACAAAATTTCAAGTGAAAACATTTTGAAAACTAAACATCAGCAAACACTGACACGCATGCACCAGGATAACCATCGTTCTGGAATTACAGTATTCCACAAGCATACATGCACGTTTACTATTTAAGCACTGCACAAGAACCACACACGTGGTGAACATGTACATGTATTATAACATCAAAAGCAAACTTTCCTGTTGTGAATGAATACGTTAATAGAACAAAATGGCTGGATAGTTACTTCCACTTCAGTATCTATGCCAAGCAGGTTTGTATAGCTCTCTGGCAAATGATTGTTTCCTACGAGCTTTTCTTATGTTGCCTGCTTTTTGCGAAAGTGGCCAAAATTTGTAGATATAGTTGGTGTTAGATTTTGCCTCCATATGTGCACTTTCCCGATCACTTTTGAAGATGGCCATAATGTTATTCGGTACAAAGTATTTTGTAGAATATATTTTTGTTTAGCTGTGCATGCTTTTCAACATTACATAGATTATCAACATTACATAGATTATTATATTTGTGCTGTTCTAATGGCCAGCCATAGTTTACAAGTGAACTGATACCCAAATGTGACTGTGACACAGAGAGGTCCATACTTGTACCAACCACTGCATATTTGACAAGGAGCAAACAATATTAATTACACTGTTGCTAGGAAGAATGTCACCAACCACCTAAGCCACCGACAATTAGTACCCAAGGAAAGACAGAATGGAAGACAGGTGCACTCAGCGCCAGGATGCAGGATAGCTTGTTTGATGTTACTCGGTTTTTCAGAGTGGTTTGATCTTGAACTGAAAATTGACTTGTCCATCCTGTGCTTTCAGAAGGCACTGCACACATGTATATTGGATAAACAGGTACAGCTTCATGTATTAAACACTGTGCACGCACACCTGAGGGCAGTTTGGCTCCTTCACAAAAACTTAGCGAGGGCACTTGACATGGTAGACGGAAAAGAAGGACATGTAAAACGACGTAGGTCATATGCATATCCTAACTATTTATGCTTTATTCTATCAAAAACACCACACTCACATTGATGAGACATGACATAGGATGTTGAAAATAGAACCACAGACGAATTGATAGAAAAAGTATAAATATCGTTCTACGTGTCCTCCTTTTACGGTCTGCTTTGGCACTGGCACAGCATGCTAACACGTCAAAGCCATGTCAAAGCCATGTCAAAGCCACATCAAAGCCACGTCAAAGCCAAGTAAAGCGTATTAATAAAAATTTGGCAGTAAACATCAACAAGACCTTACATAATATGTACAAAATCTGATAGTATACAGTACATCTTCTGCCAATGTTCCCAAAGCGGAAATGGACAACCACAGGCATCACTGTCTCAGGGACATAAAACATAAACTGAACATGGCTTCCTGCATCCCAGTCTGCCATATGCAGTAACCTTTGCTTTTTACAACAGGGTGCAGTTGCGCATATAATCGGCAGTCAAAATTTCTGCCACTGTTGCAAATTATCATAACAAATCCAGAACTTCACAGTGAAAATGACTTTGCAAGTGACAGTAAAAGCAGAAATTAAATGAAAAGATCTTTTACCAATGTGCAAAGATTACAAATAATTTCATGCCCAAAAAAGCAGGTAAATTTAAAAAAATAAAACTTTGAGGGGAAATGCTTCCTTCTGTCCTATAAACACCACAAAGACAAAGAGACTGCCTCACAATACACACTAAAATGAAAGATAAGACTTTCAAGAATGTTGCATTTCTTTTAAGAGTGGCTGAATAAATATTTTTCATTTTTGTGAGGAGAGGAGGGGTTAGCTTTACAATGGAAAAGAACATCAAAAACCAGACAGAGAATGAGCTTAACTTGATACCACATGACACAACACAGTTCGGAACGTTGAGAAAAAGCCCTTTTCCCCTAGATTTGTTCCACACTCAAAACCAACGGGAGGATTACCGACCTGTGGTGACATCAGGAAGTGCTGGCCACCATAAGGTGACGAGGGTGGCCCCTTGGGTCAGTAAGCAGCAATGGAAGGAATTTGAAGCAAGGTGAGAACAAAGGGTTAAGATGTTAGAAAGCACTGCAAACATTACATAAACATTATGACCGGATTTTAAGATATTTGCTGTTTGGCAATGCTCCTGAATCAACCTGTGGTTATTATAAACTGACCATTTTTTATATAGACCACTCTCATTTTGCCTACAACTTGTATGGGTGGCTAAAGTTTGCAGAAATGTCACCTTCTGATTGGTTTTTGATTTTACCTCCACATCATTTAAAATGGACATTTGTCTCAGTCACTTTAACTGGGGTTGTATTTTCATGTAGTATTTAGTAGTGCTTGCCATACATGTGTTATCTGGTGTTCTGATAGCTGTGTGGGATTTTTGAACACTGTGAATCATTCTTTTACTTTTTACCGTTGGCCAACCATAGTTTGGCAAAACGCGATTGTGACGTCAAAAGAGCAGACCCTATACAATTTTTGTCTTCCCTCTTTTATCAAACCCTGTCAGAATCGAGCATTGTGAGAAACAAGTGGCTCGTGACATAACGAAAACCTCAGAATCTGGAGTTCAGTGAGATGGATAGCAGGCGATTCTCCAAATGTATCTACTGAACATTTTCTCCCTAATATCCTCTGATAAACATTTCCTTCCCTTCTTTTATAAACAATTTTAAAACGTGAAGCATCTACTCTGTACCGACCTGTGGGGACATCACAAAAGGCTGGCCACCGCCAAATGGGGACATTGGAGGGGCCTGAAATGGAAGAGTCCGTGGAGAGACAGTGTTAGGCGTTAGTATCAGCGGTGGTAAAAGTCATTCAAGTTTGGAGACCAGAGACAATATTGCGTGCAAGAAGAAATCATCAGAGAACAAACAGAATGCGGGATCATTCCCATGTCACAGAATCAAGGACCACAACCACAAGTTTGCCAAGCTACATGTCATCAAAGAGTGTGCAGTAGAAGCCAAAAGGATGCTTCACAAGAAACCAGCAAGAAGTAGAGAATGTTCAGACGGCCGATGATTCACCCCGGCAGAGAAATTCAACATGCATTAGGGATGCACTGAGTGTACAAAGTCTACTAAAGTGTACTCCATGTCACATGAATTGATTATGCTGTTGAATTTCATTTATCATATGTGCAGAATGCGCTGTATGTGACATGGAAATTGACTGTGCTACCTACGGCTATGCACCTGGCCATGGAAATTCAGAACACCACAGGAATTCACTGTGGAGTACCGAAGTGTAACGTCATTTACAACCAGGAAGTGTAGTGCAACCTAATGGAGTATGCGTGCTTGCAGGTTCTTGCGCTAGTGCCTTTTACAAAAATACTTGCACACATGACGCATTCACTTTGGTACTCAATACCATGGGTATTCAAAATTTATCACACAAAGTACACTAACAGTCACTTGCCACACCAGCTGAATTTCCCACACCATGTTGGATGTCAAACCAATAATTGGGAATGCACCATGCCAACAGTGGGTTAATAAAACACAAGCCAGCACACCCACTATTACAGCTACGCTTGTGGAACATCAACAAATTTGCAAATAACTGCTACCTGATTACAAAGGACAAGAACACACTAGGGTAAAAACAAACACTCTGCTGTATACATTCCATTCTGTTAACAAGCACTGTTTTTTTTTTCACCCGGCAAAGCACTTCAATATTGCAAATTTTTTCACTGGAGTGGAAGACAGCAGGGAAACATGACCTGGGGTTTTCTTTATAGGAAAGCATCAAGGCACATGAAGGCTGACGCTACAAAGAGGCCAAAAAGGATGTTAGTTTAGAAGAGATTGTGGCGGCTTGACTACAAGATAAAAATCATGATAAAAAGGTGATTTGTGAGCTTAAACGTGCACATAAATGAGATTTTGTGGAAAGAAGTGACTGAACACCAAAACATGAAAAGAACTGTTCTAGCATACAGTGAAAGTGTCCCAGAACCTTACATTCAACACAAATGACATGTACAAACGTATATGTGCATATGTACAGCAATTCCCAAGAGATTTTAATCATTTCATGAATCTGTTTCCTTATTGAAATTGAAAAAAAGGATCACATCGGATATTTTACTTAATATTTTTGAATGACATTTTACATGTGTTTTAACGGTACATTTCAAAATGGGACACAGATTCCTGAACAACATCTAACACTCAGAACAGCCAATGTAGATTGACACAGACAACAATCTCATAACACTGCATTACTTGGCATAGCATGACAAGGAAAGTGTTCATCCACGAATGTTTCAGGATTGAATTTTGGCATGAATGATAAGGGTCTGGTCTTCCAGTGCTTAGGTCGCATTTCATTTCAAATTGGAATGCAAGGTTTTACAGTGCTATGACCTAACACCATGAAGATGGCGACCATAACGCAGACAGCCTCCACCCTTCTCGTATGAAAAACAAAAACACAGAAACACCATGATGTACGTGTTCTTCCACAATTCAACAAAAAGTGTTTCAATGGTGAAAACCAAGAGCAGCACTAAATAGACGCAGTACAGGTATTGCTCCTACGTACAAATGGCTATGAGCAGATATTTCAATCAATCATACTACAGCATGGCTTTTGCTCTACAGTCTTGTCACAGACTGAGATTTTGATGTCCTCCTGGAAAATAATACAGAAAATGTATCGAGCTTGGAAGGACATGTCTTATGCTTGTTAAGAAAAGTATCAACATGTGGTTCAAAGAATCTCATACTGCACCTACTCCTCCGTAGTTTTGAGGAAGAAAGCAATTCTTTTTTTCTTCATATTCCTTGAAGCTCCACAAGGGACTTCTGAGTTTAATTATCTCCTAAATCCAAGTCAACTGAGCAGCTAAGCCGAGGAAATTATTCTTTGACATATTCAGATGCTGTGTAAAACCAATGGAGAACCAGACACGAGTGTCATGCTGGACATTTTTGGGTGTGGTCCACTGTTGCTTTGCGCATTTTTCTGCACTCAGCAAAGATGCCTGCCTTGTTGACGGCTCCATCAAACAGAGCCTTTAATCTCACCACAGCCATTGATGAGGAGGAGCATACCTGCACCTTTATGTTCTGGGTTACAAACCTGGGGGGACATCATGTAGGGATAGCCACCGTACGGGGAGGCCGGTGGCCGCTGCTGGAAAGACAAAGACAAAGGTGGGATATCTCACAGTTCGCTCAAGTGGACAGATCATGACCAGATATTGCAAGATTCGAGTATTGGCTCAGAAAAGACATGGCTTTCATGATATGCCAGATTTTCTGGGATAGGGTGACTTCTGACTGGTTAAAAAACTCATATCTGCAGATCATTAACTGTTCAGCCATTTTTCTGTTGTCAGGTTCTTTTAAAAGTTTTAACAGTCCAAGGTTTAAGAAAGCATGTATTGCTGCATAGGCTTGGAAGCCAAAACAATATAATGACGATGAGCAAAGAACCTGAGATGTTGGCAAGGTGACTCAGCAAAGGTGGTTCCTCAAACCTGAGAAATACTTTAAAAGCAGGTTACTGCAAGATGGAAGCAACTCTGACTATAACAAAAAAGCAAAACGTCTCCTAAAATCAACAGTAGAGTAAAAGCTTTCTGAACTGCAACCTGGACATGGGGCAATATTTCA
Organism: Acanthaster planci; assembly: GCF_001949145.1. The sequence goes on from NW_019091419.1 coordinate 767,180, forward strand.
GAATGGGGCTGAGCACACAATTTTTAGCCAAATGAAGTTGATCGTGTTTGTAAGCTGTAAGCACAGCAAAGGGCGTTTATGAACTTAGCGAGAAAATTCGCTTTGAGTGAGCAACAACAACTTGGCAAAGTGTGCCAGAGGTTAGTACAACCCGACAATATAAATGTCAGGGTTGGCCGAAGAAATCCGGCCTACGTATAATGACGCCAAGATGAAGCGAAATGCCAAAAAAACAAGCAGCCTTTGCAGGGAAAGGCTTACGGCATCGTTGATTCCATACCTGCTGTTGAGAGCTCTGCTGTTGGCGTTGCTGCTGCATTTGCTGCTGCTGCTGAATCTGCTGCTGCTGGAGCTGTTGCTGCTGCAATTGCTGCTGCTGGAGTTGCTGCTGCTGCAGTTGCTGCTGTTGGATCTGTTGCTGCTGAAGTTGCTGCTGCTGCTGCTGGAATGCCTGTCCAAACGGATCAAGGATACATAAAGCCACACAAAGTAGCTGGGCTGTAAAGGTAACCTGCATCTCCTATACATCTCCTGTGATGTCACGATCGTGCTGGACCTATGATGTGTTGTGATGGTAATGAGGTGCATGGCGTTGTGATGGTAATCTACTTATTCAAGATAAACTGGCAAGCATGCTGCGTTCGCACATGCGCATGCACGTGGTTGAAGCTGCCTATAGGAGTATGTGCGATCACCGTGGCCAAGGAAGTCTACAGGTGGTGGTATTGCTAACATTTAGCGCAATCCAGTCACGTGGGTGAAAAAGGTCTATGGGGCAGCAAGGACATCCAAGAGTTTCGCAACATTGCGGGTAGCAGCCACACTGCGCCGATGAAAACAACTGCAACGACCATGCATGAACACACTAATCAAAGAAAAGATTGTGTATAACCCCATCCTTGGACTGGCTGGTGCGTGCGTACGTCGCCACGGTTGCTGTTTTCACCAGCACGGTACCTGCCATTTTGCGAGCATCCTGGATGCCCAAGCTGCCCCATACATGAAGGTTAAAAAGATTCTCACAATTGGGGGCTGGAAAGAACAGAGAAAGAAATGATCGTGGGGTATAGATTTATAAAAGAGCACAGACTCACAGACTGGGTCTAATGTTTGTGTGCCACAAGAGAAACTGGCCAATCTGCAGTAGAATCTACCCAAAATCCTCTGGCATCTGGAACCTCAAGGAATGTATCTGAACTTCTCCCAATGAGGGCACAGTTATAGAAAGGAAAACTGGTCCAGATAAGAGCAAACCACACTGTGCAAGTGGGCCATGATCTAGCGCTTATAATCATACTGTGTCTAGTACCTTGAACCCTTGCTGTCCCCTGACGTGTTGTGTGCCACCAGATGCCTGCATCTGTTGCAGCTGTTGTTGCATCTGCTGAGACTGCATTTGCTGAACAGAGGAGAACAGAAAAAACCAGTTGGGGTTGAGCTTTCCTGCATTCATATAATTAAACAATAGCACATGCAATGCCCGGAGATACATGTAGTCTTGAAACAAATATCCTGAAACTGGGAGAGACAGGACTGACTGAACTCTTTATTCAAGCACCTCTCAACAGTGACATGATGAGAGGTACCCATATGATATGCATGTGAGTGCCTTTGCAGCTGTACACATTCAAACGAAAATCAGCTTGGTGTGCACTACTGAGCATACATTGAGCATACAACACAGTGGAGCTATCATGATGGGGTCACACAGTGCCTCCTACTGTTCACGTGTACGGTCAATAAATGAGGAAATCATTAGTGTGTACCGCCTTAAATGGTTGCTGTCCACGGATCATCTGGCCCTGCTGTCCAGCCTGCATGGACCCCATCTGTTGACCTATGTTGGCTCCGCCCACCTGTGGAGAATTAATCCCCTGCAGATTCCGACGAAGAGAGTACATGTCAAACAATATAAAACCATGTATGAAAATGTAGGATAAACTGTTAAATAAAAGTTTTCTCACTCGGAAGCTGACTCATTTGACTACGAAAAATGGCCATCTTCGTGAGCGTTGTAGGCATATCACTTGCATGTACCGGTACAAATCACTTTGCAGCCTGAATCAAATTCACTGTCTACATTATCACAACAATTATCTGGTTCGTAAGTGTGACGTCACTTCAGTTTAAACCACGCCCACTGCCACTGCACGTGGGATTACGTGCATTGATCACCGTTTACATGGAACCATGGAACCGGAAGTTAACGCGCACCTTCAGCAATTGTCCAATGAGAGCCTGCAAAACGTGGTGCGTTTGCCTTTGTGACGGAGTCACTTACAAACCGGATAGCAAGGTCAGGGTGCACATGCATGCTGGTATACCAGAATTACAGTGTACTAAGAGGTTCAAAGGTCAATATTTGTCAATGCATTTCTGCAACGCACGGTTAAAATGGAAACACTCTAGAGGGAGTGAATGGAAAAAAATTGACAGTGGAAGTGGTGATAATTTCAGCCTAACCCTATAGGGTGTGTGAAAAATTACACAGGTACACGTATGTTGAAAGCTGATTCTTCAGGAATGTTAGGATTGATTTGACTTTCCTTGTTCTTTCTTCACATATTGACGTAGTTCATGTACAAATTGCACACGGCCAGTGCTACTTCCTGAGCACTGCATACTTAGAATGAGTAGGGAAATATGTGTAATCGGGTGACACAAAGATGGATATACATGTAGGTATGCAAAAAAAGGTACCTAACTTAAACAAACTTTGCAAACTTGGACTTAAGTTTGAAGCCTTTTGCTTGGCAAAGTCAGCATATCTGCTTTCTAAATCCTCGTTTTTTTTTACCCATAATAAGAAGCCTAAGTGCTTTGACAAAACCTTATTTCTCAGTTGTACTAAACTTGCATCCAACAGTGCTTATTATATTTGTCAAACCTGAGGCTTGACAATAAGAGCACCAAGGCGATAAAATTTCGTCTCTCACCTGCTGCGGTCCACTTGCAATGAACCCCGACTGCGGTTGAGGTGAGTTGGCCGAGCCGGATAGCTGTTTCTGCAGCTGCATGGCAATCTGCTTCTGTCGTTGCTGCATCATCATCTGGCTGGCTGCAGCGCCAGAAACAGAACAATGTCATTGGTCATGTTCATTTGGTCTCTCCATCTCATTCTCCGATATGAACCGGCAGCTTTGTGTTTCAGGCTCACTGCCTGTGGCCTGTTCGTCTATGTGTGTGCGTGTCAGCTTGGCACGACCTCTAGGATCACGTAACTTGCCAGCTGCCATCGTGTCTACATGTACTTGTTGAGCATGTTTTAATACCTGCGTTTCTCCCAACTGGTGTAGTGTTATGGCATACTTTTACGTTTATCATCAGGTGACAGTCACTGTGTTTATTTGTTTCCTTTGTGAAGCATGTTGCTATGTCCACCCTGAAGCCACCATTTACTGTTTATAAATGCACCTGCTCATTTATACATCTACAGGTAGTTGTGGTCAAGGTTACGCACACATGGCACAATTGTTTAATTACACCTTTAGAAGACTTCATTCCTCAGAGATTTTTCTTCTCTACAGCTGATCTATCAATCCACCTGCTCCACTTTAGTGCTTGTACAGGTTAATGCAAGCAAAGTGTGATGTTCTAGCTAATCAGCTACGGAGAAATAATGGAGGCAGAGAATTGGTGAAGTCTTGAAATTATAATGACGGGGACTTTAGGTTTAAGTGTATGTAAACTTTTGACCACAACTGAGCTTGTTTTTCATATGTGCAATGTTGTTTTTTTAATACTGGCTTGTTTCTATCATCAGATTGTGTCTGACTGTCTAGCTCTTTGTTAATTTACTGATATGCTTCTATGCCCACCTGTTTTCTTCCTACCTGCTGTGCCCTGTTGCTGTCTGGCCCCCATCATCTGTGACATCTGCTGCTGGCCAGGGGGAGGCGTCCCTTGCTGACCAGGTCGTGACCCGGGCATGGTTATGGACGACAGCCCCTGCAGTGCCGCCATTGGATCTGTCGACACGGCCAAAGTGAAACCCAAATGTGAGCAAATGATTTGCCAAAGGTGACAGGATCTGATGATGTGACCCGTGAGATTTTGTACGATTCGCTGGAGAATCTTCCATTCTTGGGAAATTCGGGAAAACAAGTCCACTCATCACTTGTGCACAAGGCTTATGATGGAGGGCTTGGCATTTCTTACACAGACTGCCAGGTTGAAAAAAATCAGAGTACATTTCTTGTTATACACATATCTGATGACCTTCAAAGCTTTTCATGGTGAAGGTTGTAAGCAGTAGCAAACCTTTTACATATCTGGCTCAAACAATGTTACAAAGTTGCAAAAAATCATGTCTGAGAAGGAATGATTGCAGTGACCACTTAAAGGGTGCATGATGTGAATTTTCCTTGAGACTATACATGTACTCTGTTTACTTTTCTTATGTCAATTTCCAATTTTACGAGTACAATTTTGGCATATTTTGGTGCTGACACAGCTGGAATATTCAGGTTTCTTCCTGAAAACATAATCTTCTTGTTCATGAGCAGGCAAACTATTTAGCACCAAAAAACAGACCCCCGTCAAATGAAAACTTGAAATAGGGTTACACGGGTCATGAGGGAGCATTTACAATGACTGCATACAAAATTACATCACCTGAGCTCTTTCACTGCATGCAAATACATCTGAAAAAGCTCCTATTTCAACTCACTTATCTCAATGCGCTAAATTCTTTGTAATCGCTACAAGAATTTTTATAATTTTTATAATTATTTCTGATAAGACGCCCAAACTGCAGTGGCACCGCACTCACACGCACATTCTTCAGCTTGACGCGCACGTGCATTTAGCAAATCACGACAACCTATTGGTCGAAGAGGCATGTAACATGCGTGTACCACCTGTCCACGAGCCTTGTGCCACCGTAGTAATGGCTTCTAATTCTAGTGGTCGAATTACACTATACCTTGTCCCCCACCTCCAATGTGTTGCATCTTTCCCTGTGCACCTTCCTTCCTGGAATCTGAAAAGCACAATCAAATGCAAAGACAAACGGGATGTCCCAGGCTGCAGGTGGCAATAACTACATGTACATGTACATGCAGTACGGAGTGATGTGCACACTAGTCTGAGCTTTCTTCCTCAGATTACAAATTTCTGAACACATTAACAATGCTTTTTTTCCAAATCCAGATGTACAGATGCGAACACAATTACCGGTGGTTTCAGGGGCTCCACTTCATATGAGGAGGTTAACACCGCTCTTGCATGTCTAGTTATTTAATACTGCCTGCACAATTTCAATGCTTGCATATAATTTCAATTTTAAAGGAATGACAAACAGTGGTAGATGAGCTAGGGGTAGTTGGTATGCAAACCGTCACAAAAATATCCATACATGAACTTACTGATATCTCTCATATGAATCATCAAGCGAGCAACAAGTGCCAGGTACTCCTCCTAAATGAATAAAAAAAATACATGTACATGTGTGCACGTATATCGAATGTTTATGATTATCAGTTTGCTGATTAATATTATTCTTATTGGTTTATTGCTAATTATCTACATACGTATACAATAGAAAATACCTCGGCTCTCGTGCATTAAAATACAATAACTACTAAAATTTAAGAAATACGTATTTATTGTACAGAACAATTTTATCAGTCACTTATTGTTTCTCCAGCTGTACATTCATGGCAAATTCACATGAGGCCTTCTCCAACACAAGCACGCATGGATCCATGGCTGTATCTGCCTCGAGCGGGAACAAGAGGGGGTACGCTTTTATACGGAAAAAGAGGGTCGTTTGGTGGGAACTCGTGTGAGCGTGCAGGTTTATGCGAGTTTGCCAGAGGGCATGCTGAATACGCGTAACCAATTTACATTGCAGATGAAAAGCTTTCCACCAGCCTGTCTCTCCTTTGCCAGTGAGGGCGCACTTCAACTCAGGGTGGATAATACATGCGCAATATATCATTAATGGCTCTAGGGGGTAGGTAACGGGGCCATATGTCCCCCCCACCCACCCACCTGGAACGTTTTTGTTCATCCATGCCACTGTTGGCAGGTACATGCAGTACCATATTAATTACACTCCTGTGAGGTTAACATTCACATACATGTAGGAACATCAACACTGAACACCAACACGGGACAAGACTGTCGGATTCTACTAAAGTTCATACCACAAAGATCCTCCACCTGTACATGTGTACAATTGACGAAGGCTCCATGCATATCCAAGGCAGGAACTTCAAAGAGGCATTGGAGGCCATTGCCTTGATGCCCCTGGCCTTTGCCTCAATGCCCATTGAAATGTCCCCATAGACAAGTCGATTTTCTAATACAATTGCCCATTGCAAATGAGAAACTGCCTTGCTCCTTCAAGAACGAAATGCCTGCCCTGCACATGGGAGACGTGCCCTTTGTGGTATTGTACAAACCAGTAGGCTGTCCTGTGTACGCAGCACATATACATGACCTGTTGTATGGACCAGAACATACGTACCGGGATTGTCAGAAAGATCTTGATCATATGACACAAATGCGAGAGGGAGTGTTAATATAAAAATCACACAGTATCTTCTTCCACAGTGTTCTGCAGAACTGGTTTCATATGTGACACCAATGCAGTGAAACCAGCTATTATTCATAGATACAATGAGAGGAAATCAATATTCCATGTTGCCACTTCCTCATGCAGAGTGGGCTCAGTGTTAAAGGGGCAATGCTGCGCATGTTACAAATGACCAGGTGAATACATGTACATGTCCACTGACTGAAAGATGAACTAATTTTATACTTTTTAAGATTAACAACTTGACATGCACAAAAACAGAGCGAGCTTAATTTACTGTACATAACTCTTACATTTATGTGATGAATTATAATTGATGGATGAGTCATTGTGAAGTATTGCAGTGCACAGAACAGATACAAGTACATCTACATACGCATATGTACGTACAGTAGTGCATGTGTTTGGTACCATATTTTTATGTATGTTTTGCATATTCCCCTTAATTTTTTTCCACGAAATGGCACATTGTTTTGTTTGTAGGAACGTTATCAGTGGAGCGATGTATTGCCTATGGAAAAAACATACATGTACTCAACACTGCTAGAATGTGTAATATCCCTGCTGAAGCATGCATGGTTAGTTTGGTCTACCAATGATTAAATCCTGAAGTAGGAAGGACAATCTACAGGTTAAGTCAAGGAAAAGGCAACCATTATCGCTGTTGTAATGGGTGTCAAATCCATGTTTTCCATTTGCTGAGAAAGCAGGTTGGGAAGGAAAAGATATGTGTTCGGCACTGAGGAATGTGGCCATCTGTGAAAGACTAGTAGTGAAGAAATTCTGTTTCAACGAAGGAACTCATGAGCGACTAGAATATGAGCGTCGAGCTGGACCAAGAGAGGGCACAATTTCCTTAGCAATGGAGGCTCCGTTGGTCAGAACTGATCTTTGCTGGTTAACGAACGACTATGAAAAGCACATCCAGTACGTTATGGTCACATCACTGCCAACAAAAGGAACACTCCCGACCAACATGGCTCTAATTCAACCAATGATGGAGTGCTTCTGCTTGAGGTGGAAACCAGGTAGGTTGAAACTGTTTATAGTACTTAAATGGAGTAATACGATTTGCCTAATCTGGGTTGAGCTGTTTGTTGTTTCTTTAGATCGAAATGAGCAATTTGTTAAATAATGTGGAATTTTCAGCTGACTGAATGGCAGGAACTATACTGTAAGGTCGCAATAGGATTTTCCAGATATCGATGCTGCATGTACATGTACAGTACGGGTGTACAATTTTGCACAAAACGCAAAACAGTAATTAATGAAAGACATGAAAATCTGTGAGCAGTGTCTCACTGTCCATGTATTGTTGGTTCCCTAGTGAACAGGCTTAAATCAGCTTTTACGCAAAATCCCTTTTTTTTTTAGAGAGAATGAGCTGCAGGACACTTCAAAGTCTCCGCAATCCAATCCAAAATTTTCCTGCCCCCCAAAAAATTCCACTCAATGCTTTGCTGGCAAGTGCGATCCGGCAAAACAATCCTATTGTATAGTACATACTTTATAACTACAGTGTGCCTCCTTCATTTTGGTTCAGCTCCAGCTGGAGATGGTACAAGTAGACTTGGTACATTTACCGTACTCACCCTGTTTTTGGCTTTTTGGAACACATGATTCTCCATCTCCCTGCTGGACTTGGCTGTAGGATTACCCGTCTTATGCACTTCATCATCACTGCATTGGCAGGAAAAACATACCAAATGCATTCAATACGTAAGGAACTCAGAAATTTTAAAATCAAAAACCAAACAAACTACTAAAGTACATGTAACAAACAATCCTCCGCCCTCTCCCCCAAAAATTCATCCTACAGGAATAGCATTAGCAATTGAGGCTCAAACTGCAAATGAGTTAATATATCCCTGTTATCTGGACCTACATGTATAATGTCCAGCTTTACGAGTAACAAAAAGCAGGTATTAGCAACCGACTAGTAAAGTACTGCTCTATTTTGTTAAATGTGTATGTTTAATCCAGAAAGGCTCCTCATCAATCAACACCCAGTCCTCTTTCTGCAAAGACAGACCTGCTGATTTTCACACTGGTTCATACATGTATACAACTGCAGCCTGTCCAGACGTGTCCCTAAATACCACCCTGCCATTGTAGGGTATCAGTTGGCCAGCTTTTCAGGTGAGTCAAACACAGTTTCTGTGTCACGGTTTTTCATATTCAAAGTACATGTACATATATGCGAATAGGAGGCCAGCACAATAATGGCTCCTATCATGTTTAATGCTGCTCGCTGAATTACAGGTAGTCTAGGGAGTATTCCACTGAGCAGATTTTGAAGTCATTACTGTAGTGGCATAACACTTGTTAACATGCCGTACATGTGCATTACATGCCTCTTTAACCGATCGGGTATCGTGATTTGCCAATGCATACACATGTACATGTACATGTGTGCATCAAGCTTGAGAACGTGACAGCAGTGCCACTGCAGTTCTGGTGTCTTCTAGTTCTCCGGATTAATCGGTAACATACGGCACCTCCCACAGGTGCCGGTGTCTCCTCCAAATATCAAGTCGGAACTCCTTATTGGCCCAATGAAAGGAAATACATGTACATTGTGCATGTACACCTGTTCAGCTGGGCGGTTCCCTGGTCTACTGGTATATTATGCCTACATGTAGTTGACTGAAAGGCAATGATGCCTGGGTAAGGCTGGGTTGACCTTGATTGTGCTGGGGTAGGCTTGGGGTTGTCCAAAAAAATTTCTGATCAGTGGTAAACCGTCAATGGCCTTGCACATGTGTTTTTTGCCCAGCCAATAACTGGCTCAAATAAGACAGTCAAATACATACATGTACATGTATCCACTACCAAGAAAAAAGGAAAAACGATTACTACTACATGTAGATAGAATCAAAGTGACCCCAGGGTTCAGCAACACCATCATGAGGACAATGCAAACACTTCAAATGCATACATTGTAGATCTACAAATCAAAATGCTGAATTTTCAAATATCAAAATCTAACGTGTGTTTCTCATGCATTCTCATTACTCTACAGGTACGTGTCCTGCTGACACAAAGCCACTGACTCTCTAATACTTTCTGCTGAATACGAAGCTGGGGAGATATGAACTTAACGCAGTTAGTATTGGACCATGAACCAGTCCTGATAATGTTTCTGCTTTTGTATGGGCACAGCAACTGATTGTACGTGTACATGTCCAGTCCTTTCCAATACATGTGGGTCCATGTAGAGCTGTTCATAGAGAGATTTTGTGACATGAATGTCTCAACTGCACACGTCATACACAGCCATTTTGGCTGTTACTCTCTCCACACAGCTCTGGCCTAGGTCCAATACTGTGACAAATGGGCATATGTGGTTCCATGCTGACATTACTTTTGTGAAATCAGATGGAATTCAGGCCTTGTGCACTTTTCTGACTCTAGGCTATTTGTCTTGAAAAGAAAATATTCCAAGGCCACATATCATGAAAAGAATGTAAAATATTCTGCAATATAATGTAAACTGTAAAATTCAATTTAACACAATAAAAGGATGACTTCGTGAGTTTTGTGGGATAGGAAAAAATCTCAAATTGACCCAGGATTCCAACTCAAGTCTTCATGTTCTGATAGGGGCAGACACTGTAGGCCTGAACTGCTCAGCCATGCATGAAGCGGTCACTTGTTTATGGATTGTCTATTTAACACAATTTTATGGTGTTGATTCAGTACAGAAAAAAGATGCTTGGCAACACTTCCTTGTCCTTGGGACTTACGACAGGGCACAAAATTAGGGGACTACACATGCCAGACCGTCTCGTACATGATTTTTCTGAACTGAGCTGAGTTCAGCATGTTTAGCTGTTTAGGCCTACTCACATTTGTGCGACCACTTTTGACCTGAATGCCTCCGTTTTCCACTCATCTTCGTTCCCAGGGTACACAGTACCCATTCCAGGTGTAGGTATCATATTTGTCATCGTCACTTTAGGTACACAAAGTGTCTCTTTTAAGTTTCAGAGTGAAAATTAGTGAAAATGAATACAACGACCTAATGCCTGCACGAGTTTCTATGACACAACAGACAAGCACACAAACATCATGCGAGAAATTGAGTAGTCTGGTCCGCAAACAGACCTCACGAACGATTTGCGAGGATTGGAGACAAGGTTTCATTCCTTACTCGCTTTGTGAAAGGAATTACGACTGAATCAGCGTCTAAGTGTGCATGGACGGTGATAACGATATGAATTGAAATGAATCGAATCATGGAGGAGTTCCTTCCTCCATGATCGAATCGAGTCGAATCAAACCAAATCGAATTTTGGATTGGATTGGAAACAAAGCGAAAAAGAAAACTTAAAATACTGCAGGAAAACAGTTATTCTGCGACAATGAATGTGTTATACAGATCAAAACTGGACCCCCATAAACCAGTGTTGATTCGAGTCGCTGACTCGAACTGAATCGGACTCGAGTCGCCATTTTCAAACTCGAGACTTGACTTGACTTGACTTGGGAAAAAATGACTTGAGACGTGACCTGACTTGCTAAAATTTGACTTGGGACTTGACTTGCTAAAATTTGACTTGGGACTTGACTTGGAAAAATGACTTGGTTACAACTCTTGACATAAACGCAAAAAAGAGCAGGTGTGATAAGGATGGACTCGCATAACTCCAGTGAAGTATATAAGGGGGTCAGATTGGGGATTATATCGTTAAAGGATTAAAGGAAGCATATGAGTGTCACGAAGAAGGTAGGAGTAACTGAAAAACCATCAACAGAGGGTGTTGGAACCTGAGAAGGTACATGTACTTTGTAAAGCAACCTCGTGATTTTCCTCCCTGTCTTACCTCATATCTTGCCCGTTCCCTCCCGAGACATTCACGAAAGAGGGTCGGGTAGTGCTATTTCTAAAGTGTTCACCTCAATGACTTTTTAATTCCTCAAAAATCACTACATGTCGCCGAGTGGACTTATTGGAATTGTTGAACACTGAATTCTAAATTCTCAAGTACTGAAAGACTCTCTTTTGAGCGAAACTAAGGATAACCACACTCCAGGAATTTTTCCAGGGCGAGGGTCACGGAGGTTTTAATACTGTCTCATATTTGCGGACAAGCGGAAACAACAGCGAAACATTATACATGGCATATATTGTTTATAAGGGTGCACCTACTTTATAATTTTTTAAAATTATTATTTTCCCCATTTTTTCCCTTTTTTGCTCAAAGCGTGGGGTTCGACCCGATCCCCCCCCATCACCTAGGCGACTAATTCAGTGTCTACACTCGCCTATTCCACGGTTTGTTCTTATAACAATTAAAGGTTTAGGCTGAATTGCTTGATATACATTAAATATAAAGAAGATTAACGACCTGTGTGTAATTTTTTTTCAAAGTTTACCTCCGTGAAGGGTCATTGAACATGACAAGTTAGGCACTGCTGATAAGACCATCAATTTAACCATGGAGGAAGGGTTTAACCCTGCGCCGGGCCGCTAGATGTAAAGATTTCTATACACGTAGCTCAATCAGCAGGCTTCCAGGATCCAGGCACAGGTATTTTGTTCCTTTGTATAGGTTCAAAGAAAAGAATTCAGAATGTTGAATACGATTTCGCTGAACGGAATTTAATTCTTCTTTCAAAAATTCTTGGATTCCAGGGTAAGTACACGTCTTTCACAGTATGGTTACGCAGCGCAGCAGATCTATAGTTAACTGTACCGTTACGCCATGTGGTATCTAAACTCGGCGCAGGGTATTGAACATACGCCTGTGTATAACCTTTAGGTGAATTATGTTATTTTTATACATGTAAAAACGATGAAGTTGCCTGTGCTTGAAGTGTGCCAAATAATTCTTTGTGCAGATATCTACACGGTCTTCTCTGCGCAGGGGGTACGTAACTGACGTCGTTTTAAGAAAATTCCAAAAAAACAATACTTTGTTTCGAATTTATTTATTTTTGCAGTAAAATAACTGTCCTGGGTGTGAGCTTCAGACTAAAGGATGCAAATGAGGAATGTTAGATATCGAGTCGGAGTGGTGTTTCATTTTTTGGATCACTCACCAGCGTACTACGCATCCAGGTTACGAGTCCGGGTACGACTTAATTGACATGACGATTTTCTGAAACTGTCCATTTTATTCTTAAAAGAATCATCAAAGGGACGGTGCTATTACCAGTTCTAATTTATAGTGTTTGGGCTTTCAATTTCTTTTAAAAAAGAAAGGAAAATAAAGGAAGCGACATGCCCTTCTTGCATGGAGGAGTGATGTTCCACCGTTGGATACGCCAAAAATGTCACAAATGTTCACCGCTGTTGACAAGGAAAATCATTGCTAAAACCAAATCCATAACTCGAACTAGCTTATCTTATTAGTAATCTATGGTACAGTGTATTACGTGCGTAACACTAGTTTCTCCTGACCACAAAAAATCTACATTCGGGAGCGAAGTAATGACTTAAGGCATATAGTGACCGATGGCCGTAAAATATGCCGGCAAATTTTTTGTCCACCCACAGAAAGAGTTATCTAAGGAATTACACAATCGTTATTTCAGCCAAGATCATCGTCTAGAAACAAGAGGTAAGTAAAAGTTCAATGAAAGTCTGAAATAGATAAAGACATCAAAATCTTGGTGTTTTTCCCATGGTGGGAAAACCTGATTGATGAAAAAGGACCTAAATGTTAATGTTCTGTGAACTAAAACCAGAATAACAAAGTATAACGAACATTCATTAATTTTATGAATCAAAAACCTTATAGGAAAAAGTATAGAAGTCACCCAGTCTTGACTACAGGTACAGAAGTTTATCATTACGTTCTTTTTAATATATAATTGTGTCAACGACGTTTGACTATCTGTTATTTTATTGTACATTTAGAACCGTGTACATTGCCTTGTTTTCGAGGTCGTTTGTTTTTGGCAACCTGCAAATGCATTTGTAGACGATACTGGAGGGGAATATATTGCCAAGGTAATCAGCTATAGGCCTACTAGGATTTATTGACACAGTAAGACACTATTATACAGATAATAAAAGCCCTTCTTATTTTACAGTTTTTTGCAATGAACTTGTCAAGAATTTCAGATCTTGGCGATCAGACGGAGTCTGACGTATGATCAGACGGAGTTTCTGACTTTAAAATTCTCAGCAATGTGCGAGCATTGCAACGACTGTGGATCGGGGTGAACTGGGGCTATACATGGATAGGAGTCTGTATTTACCAGGAAACCGGTGTATTACCCGCCAGTACGGCCTGTTTTCGTGTCGTTTGTGTGGTGTGCGTTTCACTCACTGGTCGTTTTAAATTTTCAAGACTGAATGTCAACGACACGCGCGGCACTTTTTTCCACTGGGATTTTTATGGAAAGCACCATCATTTGGCAATTTTAATTTATTCCTGAAATCAGTCCCTCTATACTGTTTTTAAAACGTTTCTTGTGTTTTCTCTGTCTTGTGCTTTCTAGTTGGTGTTTTTAAATTGTTTTAACCTTGTTTGGGAATTTTGTAGGCTTTACTTTCTGTATAATTCACATTATACTTTAATTGTACTTTTCAAAAATATAATTGTTTGTTGTACTTTTTATATAAAAATCCCCTTGAATGTTTTGGCATTAGGCAATTAATTTACGTGTCTAGATGCTTACATTGGGCCCTAATGGGAACACTTCATGGTAAATAGGTTTCCTGGATAAATACAAATAATAATATGCATGGCGCATAAACAGGTGGACTGGAATAGACTCCGTTTCAGTCGTGAAGCCTGCCTGTAGGAATTTGTAAAATATCCAAAATCCATATTAAGTATCTACATTGCATTAGTTTTTGTAGTATTTCTAAGAAACTTCAAACCACCATTCCTTTGGGGTTTAACTGTCCTGGAAATATAAAAAGTGTAAATTGCCCACGGTGTTTTGATGACTCATTCTCAGAACGTATTTGTAAACCTTGGCAAAGAGGATGTACTTCCAAAACACAATGCGTCAACAAACTGAAATTTTGTGACAGAGTAAAAGACTGCTACGACGGTTCAGATGAAGACAATTGCAGTGAGTATGACATTTTTTGGTTCTGTCTCTGTATTAAATTATTTCAATGTAAAAGATAAATCTGTGTTTTTTGCCTTGGTGGCATTTTATTCATATTCCAAAATTTCCTGCAATACAAAATGCAATGCCACTTTTCGACACTTTTAACACAGGCTGCACTAGCAAGGTCTGTGATCATGGAGGTCGGTTGGACAAAGTGACCTGCACATGCTCTTGTACATCAGACTGGACAGGGGAGCACTGTAGAAGTAGGTACAAGTCTAGTCTTGGCCCAAGACTGAAATTGCATTGTTTTGGCTCTGGTGCACCTTACCATGCTAGAAGTTAAACATGCACTGACCAGCACAGCTTGATAGCGGGGCACCAATCCCAAAGTGACAAACAGTACTGAAATGGATTATCAGAACAGTTTGTTTCCTATGGATTGACGCCCTCTACTGTTACTGCTACTTGGCACTGCTTACCAGGTGCATGCTGCCCACATGATGCATGAAGACAAAAACGATGCAAATCCAGTTTGGGGTCAAGACTAGCACCTATCAAGCTGGATAAGGGGTGGGAGAGGAATGACGGGTGCTGTTTAAGGGACATACGATATATATGAATTGAGGGGTGTGTCCAGAACTGCTGCTGTAATGAAAGCATTTCAGGGTAACATCACGGGGTTAACCCTAAAAGAGCCGGGGGGGGGGGAGAATGATTCCCCCCAACATTTTTCAAATATCTTCAATGTGTAGTTTATTCACAAGCAAGCCTTGAGGAGTTTTCTCAACAACACATTGCAGTCATTTAGGAAAACTGGAGTTCTTGTGCACCGTGCATTTCTCTGAGACAGGTCAGCAAGAAAGTCATGCTTGTTTCCATCGTGTGCTCCATGCATGCATGGAGGAAGGAACACGCGAGTCAACATGTTGATCATTAACTTCAAATGGCATAATACATCAAAACCCTATGTCACTCTGAATTCAACACTTGTACTGATGAGTGTCTTTACATGTATGCTAAGTTTCAAAATGACTGGCATGTGACAGCTGAGTTCTTGGGGGAGGGGTAAATCTGACCCTCCCCCAGCTGTGAAATGCTCAAAAATTTCGCGCATTACGAGGTTACAAGCGCCAAAGTCGTTAATTACGATGGGGGGGGGGAAAGGTATTTTTAAGCTGCACTAAAAGTTAAGTGAACTATCTTGGTTCATGAACAACTGCACCAGCTTGGAAGCATACATGTAATATCATGCTCAAGTTGTATAAAAAATGGGATATGAAAGCTAAAAAGAGAAAAGGAAAAAACACCAGAAGTTTTGTATTCTGTTTTTTTTAAATTTTTTTTTTACTTTTTTTGCACTGAAGCCCCAAGTCCATCAGCTGATTGTGGCATGCGGCAAGTGGATAAAAGCCGTATCATTGGAGGTCACACTGCCGACATTGAGCACTACCCTTGGCAAGTCCAGCTCAGGTACCAATCGGCTAGATCTACCTGGTACTTTGTCTGCGGAGGCACGCTCATCTCCCCTCAGCACGTCGTCACTGCTGCTCACTGTGTGTAAGGTGATTTCTGATTTCTTGATGACACCCAGGGGAACTTCAGTAAAGAAACTGGGATTCTTGCATTGAGAGAGGCGTAATAACAGGGTTAGGATAGTTCAACCCTTTAGTGCAGAATGTTCCAATCTGCTTGTCAGAGCAAATAACCTTTCACAAATGCCTTCATGAATCCCAGTTCAAACACCATAATGTTTTTCCCTTCTGATTTAGTGTGGACAAATTACCCACCCGTTGGAGAGTCTATTTGGGTCGGAAAAAACGGCAGAAAGGAGGGGAAAAAATAAGAGACGTCACAAAAGTCTTTGTCCATGAGCAGTACGATGTACTCAAAGATACCAATGACATAGCACTGATGGTGCTGAACATTCCAGTGTCGTTCACTGGGCGCATTCAGATGGCCTGTCTCCCCTGGCAACCAGTGCAGCAGTTCAGCAGCGACTCGGCTTGCTTCATCAGTGGGTGGGGATCAATTGGTAAGTGTTGGTTTTGTTTCTGGGAGCAGGATGAATGGTAGGAGTGCCAGCTGTTTATTATTGATTGTTGGTACGGTGGTGTCATTCCAGATCTCCCATAAATCTACTCGCGAGGTTTGGGAAGATATTGCAAGACTGAGTGAAGCCACAGCTGAGTTGTTATATAACCTTTGATGGGTC
The DNA here is from genome assembly GCF_001949145.1 of Acanthaster planci. The sequence continues at coordinate 783,952 of NW_019091419.1, forward strand.
TTGATAATCCCTTGAAAGACTATAAGCATAAGGAATATGCCATTAGTTTCCAGCAGAGGGGTGGATTTGGAAGGAGTCAAGAAGAATGAACATGAAAACGTACTTTAGGAAGTTAGACAGAAATAATTAAAATTGCCAAGTGATCCGGATCTCTCAGCTGTACATCATGGGCTGGTAAGCCTTGATGGATGACTAGTTAATCGTGGTCTACTGTGCATAAACTTGACGGTTTATCATCACCAGCTCGCCGGCTGGCCCTTGGTTGACCGATTAACACACTGTTCGGCTTCTTGCAGGCTAGTCCGTTTTCTGGCAGGTCGAATATCGACATGGTACATATAGATTAACAGACATTTGGACGGTTGTCGCTGGCTACTACACATGTATCTGGCTGCTTGTCTGGCTGCTTGTTCAGCACACACATATGCAAGCAGGATGGCTGACCAAAAGGTTATCTGGCCATAGTTAGTTGAATATGCGACAGACGAATAATGAACATGACAGAATGGCCTGTCAGCTTGTAAGCTGGATATCTGATGGTCCTGTCTAGACAGTTTACAGCAATACCTGGCTGTCATTTGTTGAGGGCAGAGCCCTTGACAGTAAAAAAAAAAAACTGTTATTAATGAATGCTAATTTGTTCCAACTTGCAGCATATGGAGGTATTTTGCCTTACAATCTTCAAGCCGCTCAAGTTGTGCTTATTCCTCAGAGCCAGTGTGCTGACATAATTGATCTGACGGACTCCATGATCTGCGCATCTGAGTCACTGAATCTACTCGGACAAGTTGATGCCTGTCAGGTGTGTATCTTTGGGTGCTTGAACATGCAGATGTGAGCCTGATTAAGGGCGCCTCGTGAAAATGCTGAGGGAGACACTTGACAGTGACAAACCAGTGCTTATTTCAGACAAGAGACACATGCAAATGCACACTATAGTACAGCAGTGATTTCAGACTAAGTCCTGCCCTATTTCCATGGGGCTATCCCCAGCATGGTAAAGCTGACAATTTTTAACAGAATGTGCACAAAAACTACAGCGTATCTGACACAGCCGCATGCTGCCACTGTAATCATGGAACAGATGCTGAACTGTTGATGGACAGTACACGATTTTCGATTAGCCTCGCTTCCTCACTGCATGTTTTCCCTCCCTCCTAGGGTTCAAGGACCTCATGTCAAAGTCATGACCCAATCACCTGTTCTTGTTACTCATGTCCAGGGCGATTCTGGAGGTCCCCTGTCCTGTGCAGCTGTCGACACCCAGGGCTACCTCAGATGGTATGTGGTGGGGATAACAAGCTATGGCTTTGGATGTGGTACGCCTGGATTGCCCGGGGTGTACACAAAGGTGTCAGAGTTCACTGTCTGGCTCGAGGAGAAAATGAATTCCTAGATTTAAACTCATGTTTAATCATTGATCCTTTGTAACAAGGAAACAAATCCACCCAGTTGAAATAATTCTATCTGAAATGTAAAGACATGGAAATAAAGAAAACAATGCAGTAGTGATGGCCCAATTATTATAACTTGAAAATTTCCTTGTACTTACCTGGTGTTTATGGTACATGTACAAAATTTCCCCCCTTATTTTAAGACCTGCAAGAAAGATACATCATGTTGGGATATACTAAGGGATATGATGAAGAATGTCAGTCATTTTTGTCAGTTCCATGGATAAATAATATTGCAATAGGAATACATACGGTACATTCACTTTGAGGTCTTTAACAACTTAAAAAGGCCTCTTTATTTTCATGTATTTGTTCACTATTCACAACTGTAGCTTAAAAAGTGACAGGTCACTAAACCAACACGGAAATCACTTGAAGATTCATAGCCAAAGTTTTAAGTGAATCAACTCTGTCTTGGAGACAAGGCCATACAAACTAGTACATGTACTTAGAACACCGTTATACAAAAAGCCTTATCTTACATGCTGTCATGGGAAAACTATAATTTCAAGTAACTTGAAACTTTGCCAGGTGACAAATTCAGTCTAGACTTTGATTCAGTGCCGAATTCAAGTACAGCCGTGTGTAACAATGACAATAACTGGAGGTATTGTAACTAGCACCATCTGAGTTAAGTCAACTTTCAAGTATTTTGTTCTTAATAGTAAAAATTTGCCCTCTCTTCCCGACAGATCCTCAAACCTATCCATTCTCGTTAATAACTGCCAAAAATATCTGTGGATATGGGTTACTGTAAAACACGAACACCAACCTGCTGCAATAAATACAGCACACTGCACTGCATCAAAACACTAGAGCCTAGTAGGTATTGTACACTTAAATCACATTGCTCAAAAAAAAGTACATACGGTATTTACATCTTTGGAATGAAGTTTTGAATTTGATAAGTAGTTCAAAAACTGATCAACTCCAGAATAGTGGATAAAATTAATTAACATCTCCCTGGAGCAAATCCATTCTTGAAAATAAGTTGTTTGCAGTACCCGCTGCTACATCTGACTCGAACCAGCCAGCCGACACCGGCAAGCTCAGTGGTCGAGTGGTTAAGACGTCTGCACTAGTAAGCAGGATGTCCTGGGTTCGAGTTCCACCAGAGTACGCTTGTGGGTTTTTTCAGTGTTCTAATACACGTTGGGCAGGGCAAAAATCCAAACTCAATCCAAAATAGTGGGTCATACAAACTATGCACAATGTCTGGCAAGGTGGTCTTCATATCAGTGTACATGTCAATAATCAAGCACTACTTTGTCTCACCCTGAAGAGCAAACAGGAACGCAAGTTTTGTTAGTGCACGATTAAAATAACAGTGACTTGCGTCTCACTTCTATTAAAATTCCCACAAATATCTCTGGGGAGGAAAGCAAAATATTTTTTTGCTTCACATTTTCATTGTGAAATTATTGTGTGTTCTGAATGATTGACCACTGACGGTTATCTCAACACATGCTGTGTGAGAGGTGCCTTTAACATTCAATGACTTATTAAATACATGTACTACCAAAGTTAGGAACTTTAAAGTTGGAAAATGGAGTAGAAATATTCGGTCCACGTGAAAAGTAACAGATAAGCTGCAGACAACTCTGTGTGAATGCCACTGTCCGTATTTCAAAAGTAGCCTTTGTACAAAGCACTTGATAAAAATGTTTGAGGACCTGAGGAGGTGCATGTATTGTGTGGTAACAGCTTTATTTGTTTAAAAATAGTTTCTTTAGCTAATAAAGTTTTCACCAAGGAGCGTTTTAGTGAATGGCATTATTTCTTTCTGGAATGAATGCTTTCCGCGGAAACCCTGAATGACTAGGTCACAATTGACTGGTAACAAGGCTGTCATTACTCTGGTTTTATTTGTTCTTTGACAAGGTCCGAGTTGATCAGAGTCACAGAGAAGTCCATGTACACAAAATCATAAAGTTTAGCCTACGGCACACGAGAAAGTGAATCCTCACTAAGAGATAACAGGAAAAAAAAACTATTTACTCACAACATGCCAAAAAACAAACAAATATTAGACCTGAGCACGTATTGGTACATGCCCATCAAATTATCTTTGACCACTTTGTAGTCAGAAAAACATTTGGTACAAAAGTTCGCAGATCCAGGTGGCTGGAGAGAAGCATTAAAAAAAAAGAAAAAAAAAAAGGTTGACCATGAAATATGTACACATCTGCCTTGAATGTACACATACACATGTACACTCAGGGACACAGATGACTTGCATTTCGGAGGAAGTACATGAACATATATGAATACAGCTTTACATCTGAACATTATGTACTGCCAATTTGGGTGTCAATCTTCATGTGCTCTCATGTAGCAAAATTGGAGCAATGACCACAAGCCATGTTCGCTTGTCTTAGAGTGAAAAAGGTTGGCATATCGTTTGGGTTCAAATGCTTCCAACGCAGAGCTTTGGGGCTGTGTAAAGGGCGCCAAGCTTCTACACGCAGCGATCGTTCAATCTCAACAACTTGCACTGAAAGTTCAAAGTTTAGGGAAAAACGAAAGCTTTCCCCTGCAAAACATGGTACACTTTTGGAAAATGTTCAACACAAAAATGACAACTTCAGTACTGATACGTTCTCCCAAACCTACTGTTGCCAATGGCGACATGTGTGCTGCAGGACACTAAGTACAAGTGTCAAGAGGATTTCAGTTGTGCATGTTGACCTTGAAGCAGAAACAGTCGATGGTGTCACATTCTGGGGCCTGGCAGGCACAGTCGCAGCCAGCACACTAGTGGAGGGGAGAAATGACGAGAAGGAAGACGTTAAATGACGAATTGACAATGGAACACCTTTGGCTGGACAAAAAGCCACAAGTGACACTTGATGGGAAAAATGTATTTGATCCACGCAGTTTCCAGACAGGATTTGCCAGCAAGGCCGGAGGCATCCCGCACAGTCCCTGTGCCCAAAACTGTCCAAAGTTGTGGTCCGGGCCCAAATTAAATTCATGGCTCTGCTTACCATATAAGCAATAGCAGGGAATTTTGTGCATTTAAATGCACTGCTCTGGGCTTGCAGATGTAGCAAAGAGTCGTCCATGCTGCAAGCACAGAATTGTGTTCAAAAGCACAAGATTCCAAAGTCAGCAGAGCAATGAAAGTTAGCCCTGGGTGTCACAAGAGATGCATACATGTACATACTTGAAGCACAAACTACAGACAATGGTTGCAAAACCGTGATGGCATGACTCGTGATTCTTCTTTAATTTGGAAGAAACTGGACTTGAAAATGTGTGAAAAATAAACATCTGAAATACTGTCAGTCATTAAACTAAGAGATGGGTTGAAGTAGACCACTGTAGCTGTTACTGAATTGTCAAATGTGTTACAGTTAAATCAAGCTTTCAAGTTATTACATTTAACTGCTCAACCACATTATGTTCAGTTTCACTCAGTCTTGTACATGTACATGTGAATGTGACCTGCTCTGCCAAAAAGGGTATTAAGGGATGCTGTGCTATTCCACGCTAAGGGCTCTTCGATGTGGAGAGGGTGATTTTTGACTTCTGGGTTAATGACTTCTATTATATCATTACTTTTACAATTCATACAAGAAACCTAACTGTTGTTATGGCTATTCAAGACTTTCTTCTCAGCTGATTTCTTTTTCCACTTCCTGTGTTTAACCACTTGCTGCTTGGGGACCCGTTTTCTAGCACGTAGGCTTTATATACAGAGCTGGGGAACCTGAAATGGGACATAGGGAACTGGGCCTTGTAACAAAAGACCATACTCAGAACAAAAGACCAGGGCACCAGGCTGCTGGGCATTACCGACATTTTTTTCACTCTCAATAGTGGAGATAATCCAGCCTTGTTTTGAAACAGTATACCAGGGTTTGGGGTATTTAGAGCGAGTGGATTACCACCCAGGACAAAAGCGCTCCACCACCGCAGCGATGAGCCGCACAGCACCGCTGCACGCTAATCTGGCCCCTATTGAAAAGAGGTCAGCAGCGCACTGTGCCAGGTTCGTGAACAAAAGAAAGTTATATAACACCGCACAATCTGGACTCTTTTTACAAGGCTGCAGGCCTGGCTGAAATACTCGGGCATCAATAGATTTTGTCTGTCAGACTAAAGTGGCCACCAGACAGTAATCTGTGTGGGTGTAAACGTCCATTAATTGAATAATGAATTTTTGAAAAATTTTGAAAACTGGACATCTTGGAAAGGGCCTGATTATCATGTGCATTGCATTTTTCAACCACCCGGCAGCAAGTGGTTAAAGGGCTTTATCTCTGAAAGTACTTCTGTTAATGGGTATGATATGATTATATGCAAAAATCAATATATCTCCAGATTGCAAAATACCACAGGGTTTAAACCTGTGCCAAATTACACCTTATAATGTAACCAATTCAAATGTGTATGTGACTCAGTTTGAAAAAAAGTCCCATAATAACCATTTTTGTGGAGTCGGTCACAAACGCATGAACACTCACAGCTTTGTCATGCAATGTATGCATATGTTAGTACATGTACTGGTAACAGGTTATATAAATGGGGTTGGTTCATGGTCCATCTCCAAGATGTATGTATGTATGTATGTATGCATGATGCATGTACACGTATGTATGCCCTGATGTTCCCTAACAATCGTGGACGTTAAACAAAAGAATTAATGACCGTCCACAAGTCCTGATACGTCCACGATTGCCAAACGTGTGCAAAACATATTAGAAGCCTTCCAAAAAAGTTAAAGTATGAACAAAAGAGGACAATAGGAACGTCCGCAATTGCCAAAAAAACATGTTTCCAGGTATGTATGTATGTACAGATGTATGTACGTAGTGTGGTAGTCCACATAATGTAGGGTGCGATGGCATTGTGTGGACTCACACACGTCCACACAATGTTTTCCCCTCTCTGAAAAACGGTTTCAGAGGCATTTTGGGGTCAAGGTTATCTGCGACAAAATGAAGAGGAACAGTCCAGGAAATTACCATCACAAATCCAGCTCAAGGAGTCATTCTAGTAGGGAAAAAAGGGGCATTTTCCTCAAGTTTCCTTAACCACAGGAATGTCCACACTTTGTATGTGAAACAGGTATGGGTGCATATATGTATGTATGCAGGTTGCTTGTATAAAGAAAGGCAACACGCATGTCAGGTTGAAGAGACCCTTTTCCACAACGTTATAAAATAAGTACCCGGAATATCTTGTACCTCTGAATAAAAGTTTTGATGTGACAAAAGAAATGAATGATCCAATTGGTAAGAAACACTGATGACTGCTGAAAAGTAGCAATGACGGTGAAAATGTGGTTACTTCAGACAAACCCCCTCATAAGCTTTGATCTCTAATACATTGTAGAAATGCCCATTCGTTTCAGTAATTTTCTCCCACATCCTATATAAATCTATGTGTTGTCCTCTATTGAAGTCAGCACTTGGTCATGTATGAATACATAACTGAGTGCTATCAATCTATGGCCATCTGTCTAATACAAGGCCAGGTTGACCAACTCTGTACAGAACCCTGTTTGGTCAAACAGAGTGAAAGCCCTTTTAAGACAATGACATCATAATCAACCACCATACCAGTGGCAATCACTCATTCAACAATTTGTCGCGTGCCCAAGAGAGGGACATCCAGGTATTCTGTTGTTACCACAGCTCACATTTTGATGGTGTTTAAAACACCGTTCTGCCAGGCAGCAGACAAATTGTTTTGATGCGAGCCATTTCCAACACATACATGTACTGTCCAAACGAAAGGCATAATTGGAGTGATGATGGCATGACAACCTGCTATGATGTGACCAATAAAACATCAGGTGGTTCTATGCATTCAAGCCACTTAACACTATGTACCGTATGGAGCCTGCGCATGGTAAGAATAAAATGGAAACAGCGCTATGGGACACGAATCAACAGTACTCACTTCACAGTGTGCACAGGAGCACGAGTTATTGTTTCCACAACACTTCGAGTTGGGGTCCCCACAACACGAAGTTGACGGGGACCCACAAGAACAACAGGACTACAGGAAAGGGTTAGTGGGAAGAAACGGTATATGCAAGTCAAAAGATAAGGGATGTAGAAGCTAAAGTAACTCTGTACATGAACACAGCCTGGTGTTAGCCATAGATACAATGAATGTCTACGCATACAGGTGTAAAGATTTCTGTAATGAGCACATTTCTGTTTAGAAAGTAAAGAAACAAAACAAAACTCCAGCTACACATGCTCCTGGCTTCAGAATAGCATGTTTGCGCACAATTCAAGCTTTGTAGGATTATTCTGTACTAGAAAGCAAAACAAAACAAGTGAATATACTGACATTTTAAAAAGAAAATGAGCATTTCATAAATGCACGTACATGAGTAAATAACCAGCACAGCGGCACATTATTTGATTCAAGACAGTAACTACACACTGTACTTGTACTGCAGTTCAATTCATGTCAGCACAGCGACAAATTCTGCAGCTCTACATGATTTCTTCCAGCAGCAGGCCCCCCCAAAAACCCTTTTGACTCTGACTTAAATTTTCACTGCATGCGTACATTCGAAGTAACACATTCATTGATACTTTGTGCGCAATGACAACTGTCAAAATTCAGCGTATCACTCAGATTACAAAGGAAACCATTTTTTGTGACAAATATGCAAACCCTATCACAGGAGTGAAATATGGACAGTAGCTAACGACAGATAGAACAAGTCTCAAAAGATTCTCCACACAATACTTAACACTGATAATACAGCTTCACCACATGTATGCAAGAGGGATGTTTTAGATTAACCCTAACCCCCCAAGGGTTGCTGGCCCTAACCTTCCCCATTCACACAAAGTTGAACACCCATATGGGACTTTGTGCACAGAGGCTGTTGGCTGTTTTTCTGAGGTATGCCAAACCCAATGCAAAAGCCAGCTGTCTT
>NW_019091419.1:792405-838594 GCF_001949145.1 Acanthaster planci
CACTTCTGTGACGAACAAAGTATGATGCAAACTGGATACTTTAGGCAAAGCGAGATGTATTACATCAATGTTAGTTTGATTTCTTTAGCTCAGGAAGAAGCGTACACCTGCGCTGTCAAATAAAGGTATCAGCTTCAGCCAATGAATGAAGCAGAATGTAAAATAACAATTCACTTGGGCAAACAACATGTATTTTATAACCCTTAACCCCTGGGGGTGTACGTAAAATCATACTGAAATTGGATGATTGAGGACTCTTGAACATGAGAAAGGAGTGTAAAGTAAATTCCGAGTACCAAGTTTCAAAGTAATCAACTTAAAATCATGTAAGTTACAGGCACTATCTGTAAAAAGTGGGTACCAGCTATGTACGGTGTGTTGGACTGGTCAATCTTAGGGAGTGGGTACCAGCTATGTACGGTGTGTTGGACTGGTCAATCTTAGGGAGTGGGTACCAGCTATGTACGGTGTGTTGGACTGGTCAATCTTAGGGAGTGGGTACCAGCTATGTACAGTGTGTTGGACCGGTCAATCTTAGGGAGTGGGTAACAGCTATGAGCCAGGCCTTTCAGCATGGAGCAAATGTGATCACAATTCAATGCAGATGTGGTCAGACTTGACAATACAGATATATGAGGTTCAATTGTGTTTCAACCTTGAGCAAACCATTCCTTGAGACGGTCGGCATAATTCTCTACTAGTGCTCACTGATAAAAAAATTCCCCAACTGAATCAGGCTGATTTGGGATTATTGGCTCTGTAACAAATGAATGCATGTGATCACAATAATGCTTCTTTTTCATCACGTTTCACACTGTTCCTGTTATGACGCAAATCATGATACAAACACGATTCGAAAATGAGGCATAATTTCACTGATGGCGCAAGAGTCTGCTACGACACTACCCGTGATGTTCATCGGGCGATTCTGGTCACTCACGCCACTGTACAGAATACGGACATTGCACATGGTGAAAATGAAATGGAATCAGCAGTAAGCCACACATTTATCGACTCTGTGGAAGGGAAGACAGTACTCACTTCACAGTGTGAACAGGAGCACGAGTTATTATTGTTTCCACAACAAGGCGAGTCGGGGTCCCCACAACACGAAGTTGACGGGGACCCCCAAGAACAACAGGACTACAGGAAAGGGTTAGCAGGGAGAAAGAGCATACAAGTCAAAAGATAAGTGACGAGCAACCAGTAGAAGCCAAAGTAATTATCAATGTACGCAGCCTGGTGTTAGCCAGAGATGTGTCATGCGCATAGGCATAAATAGTTTTTTCGTAACGAGTACACTAAAAAAATAAAATTTGATAAAATATTCCCAAACTACAGTTTCATGCACTACTGACTTCAGGATGGCACACTGAATGGGTTTACATGAATTATTCCGCGTTTGAAAGCAGAAAAATAAGAGTGTGAACATACAGGATGGAGATGGAATAGTTCAATGGTGTTTGAACCTTGCACAAACCAGGCAGAGCATAGTTCTATGTTAAATAGTCAATTTGATGATATAAGATTTCCGGATTGAACCACATATTGCTAGGACTGCCAAAATATTAATTTCTGTGGTCTGGGTAATACTTCTGTATCATTATGTTTCAATGTTCACTCTCAAAAAGTTCCACACAGACTGACACAATTGCATCTTTCTGGAAACTGCAGGTCCATCAGTTTTAATTGGGGAGAACCAAAGAAAATATTATCAGGCAGTGTTGGTCAAATTCTGCTTTTGAAAAACTGGTGTTCCCAGCAGAAAATACAACCTGTGTAAAAGTATGCAGTTCTGAGACGTTCATCAAGTTATATAGATGACACGCTTTATGGTGCGTGCTCTACACAGGGGAGCATGATTACAAGTGTGGATCAACGCAAGGCAATGAGATGTTGTGCAGTGCTGTAGGAGCAGGAGGCAGGCCACAAACGCTCATGATCTCGGAAGCACGCATACTCACTTCGCATCCTTGATTGCTACAGCTGTCCCCAGTCCCACAACAGGACTACAAAACCAAAGTCAGGGTGGAGTTAGTTAAGGAAATGCAGAAGCCTATCATAGGAGAAGGGTCTTAAAACCAAACATGTACGGTACCACTTCCAGGAAATCAGAAGGAACATGTCAATGAAAGTGTTAATACTAAATAACGAGGCTGAAGTAATTCCAACAACAAAAGTTCACACACGTTAGTATTAGAAAGCCCACTGCTGGCATAGAATAACAGGTAATGCTTTGACTTAAGAAAAACATTTGTCAGACTGAGAAAATGATTGACAAAGCCATTTAACTGGACGTTCTGATCCTAATGGTATCGGAAACTTCAAAAAGGTATTCTTAGTTCTAGAGATGATTACAAAAAATAAGTTTAAAATTGAGCGTGCAATGCTTCAACATCATTCCTCAAAAGCAACAACTCACTGCCGCGTGAGTGTGGGACCAACGGTGTGCACTGTCCATTCAAGACAATCCCCTTGTATTTGGGCACCATTTCGTGGCTTTCAAAAGAATCCAGCTGCTTATTATGGAAAAGGATTTGATTCTCCGCAAATCCCACAGCTGTGATCGGGGTGAGTGAGGAACCTTGGCTTATGCGCATGTGTACACTGGTGTAGGTTATGCTATTTCTGAGTACATACATATAGGATTTACAGCCCTGAATGTCTGTGCTTTTGTCACAGCTCACTCGACCAGCCTGACTTCAAGACTCAGTGACCTGCGAGGGCTTGTGAGGACAGTGAAAACAACAACGGCACAGAGAGTTTCTAACACACAAGATCTAGCTCTGGTTAGTGTACAGTAGATAGTACCAGTATGTAAAACCTGTAGATAAGCTGCGCCTATAGCACAGTCACAGGCGTGAACGTGCTCTGTTTAGGTTAAAACGAAAAAGAAACACAGTGCGTTATGGTCAAATCAGTGCCCCGAAGATGATATAATAGGATTCCACTTGTTGTCGGGTTATGGCATGACATACCTCAAAGCCTGACGCTTCATCCCCGCAGCAGGTGTTGTTCTGACATGTCTGGCAGGACACGCATTTGGTCATACTGCACCTCTGAAAGTAGTTCATAAACATGTCCTCATGCATTAATTAACATAAATGTGTATGTTAATGTCTAAGTTTACATATGCATGTGCTGCTTGGCTGTGACCCGAGTACATTTGGAATGCCTCAAGACTGCAGACGTGGCCACAAGTCATGCATAAACATGAGGGCAGGCAATACTTCCAGCGCCTTGGAAGTTGAAATGGTTGCTTTTCCTGATTCTACCTTGTCTGTGATCTGATGGGCCTATCCAATTGGTGCATAATCCAACTTCCTAATTTAAGCATAAAATCTTATGCCTAGTAAACTTCTGTGCTAAGCAAAACTTAGTAGAGCATCAGTCACAGGATACATACGGTACATACCATTATCATTTTTACCATGCACATATTTCTTTGCTTAGCTAACTTCCAAGTTCAGTAGCTAAACAAAATTGGCCTCTGATTTTCTTGATTCTTAATTTTACAAACTCTTGAACTTCATTTGATCAGAACATCCAAAAATGAGGCAAGTTTCAATTTTATAATAATAAGACGTAAATTTGTTCTATGTGATGGGTTGTTCTTCAGATAGCATCACATTTTCCTGCAGTACCGTGAAAAAACTCTCAAAATCAAACGTAAAAGTGTAATGTGAAAGAACAGCTGATGTATATTTTAATGAGGATTAAAATAGTTTTCTTGCCACCAATTTATGGAATAGTGAGTCGGTGAGTCAGTCAGTGAGTCACTCACTCAGACAGTCGGTGAGTGAGTGTGTGAGTGTAAAAATTAATTCATACATACACGATTTGAATAAAATATGAGGTGTCAGATCAAACCAAATCCAAAACAAAAAGGAAGCCCACAGTCTTTGTGTCTTTCTACATTCCTACTTACATTATCGGGCGGACCACACACCGAATCTAAGCAGGACTTGACATTGGGGTAAGCACAGCAATTGCATCCCTCAGCGCAGGAGATCCAACAATCACAACACTGCAGACTACCATCCTCCTTCCCGCACGGGGCACAGGCCATGCATACACCTCGAGCCTATTCAAGGAAGTTGTCGGTGAAAAGAAAAAAGAAGTAATACCACATTAAGGGCCCTCAATCGGAAGTGGACATTTACACTTGCAGTGAAATGCATCCTCCAAATATACATGTATTTTGTATGGACTGTTTCATAAGTTGAAGAATGCACGTATGTTTGGAAGATCTCGGTGGCAGATCTCTGATCACTCAGACTCACCACAAGAAACTGGCGAATCACTACGAGGAGAACGATGAGAACGAGATATCCTCCAACTGCTAGGACAACAATCACCGGGACGGGTAGGGCGGGCTCACTTGGGGCAGCTGTCGTTGCCTGCAAACAAGGCACAGAAAGGCAAGTAATTCACATTTTACTGCATGTGAAATACTTGAAAAGACAATGTGTTCACAGCAGGAATACAGTGATCTATATCATGTAAAGGTTTGCAGGAATGCAATGTAGAATTGGTTAGCTTCATCTCGATCTTCCAGGGTTCTTTTTCCCTTTCATTTTACCTATTTTTATTTGTTATTTGAAACTTAGGTATTTATACTGACATACAGAGTAAGTGTTTGTCTTTTGTGAGTGGTAATTAATTAATAGTGACTTTAAACTGCTTCAAGGGCCCACAATCGTAAGCTTTTTAGTGGGTGCCTCCATGGCTTTCCCCATATTTACCGGTATAAATATGTAGTGTTTGAAAATTGACATTGTACACATGTACATGTATGCAAAACTGTGGAAATAATTGAACAATGAACAAAATATCAATACCAAAACACTTAAACAAAAAGACGTCACTTTTAATACAGAAGGGTTTGACAAATTGCATAAACACATCCAAACAATGCACACATTTTAACAAAGCATATGTTTATCAAGCAATGCTTGAACAAAAATGGAAGATGACACAGGCTTGCAACTTGGACTTTAACAAAACATGAGGAAATTCCAATCTTTACAAGACACTCAGTGTTATAGCCAGCCATATATGTACATGTATTTTAGTGCAGGACAATTTAGTAATGGCAAATGGAGGAAACGATGTGACCGGATTCACGCAGGTCATGGCCGGGGGTCCAGGGGCCCGATTGAGGGCGGGACTCTACATCATTTTTTTAGAGAGTTTTATTTCCTTTTAATTCTTACAGGTAAAATTGTGAAATTTTGACAGTGACTAATGTTTCTTCTGGGATTTTTAAGGATTCTCTAACAGTCGGTGGGCTGTTTCATCAAGCTTAGTGCTGGACGGTAAAATGCTGCGGTGGAGATCCCCGAAAGGCACCGACTGGCCTAGCTATAACACTGAAGATGCTATACAGTATTTTTCAATTTCCAATGGCATGAGTATGAAGTAAAACACAAGGACATCCGCTGATCCAGTGACAGGTACTTTTGTATGGTTTTGGTATCGGGTTCTTCTGGATCACAGCACTAAACATTCCCAAACAATTGGCAAACTATCCTTCTGAAAGGTAAACTATATCTTTCTTCAATATGAAATTTCATATCATACCCTCAAAAAAGATACTGTCCACCCACTGAAACAAAAATGACATATGACAAATTCAAAATAAAACAAAACAGACAATGACAATGCATATAAGCTACTTCAACTTACGCTGTCCATTCTACATGTTCTACAGGCGATGAAGTAAACAAAATGCTATGTGCCTTCCAAAGAACACCAGTGACCAATATAAGAATTAATCCTAATCATCTTGACGTGAGTCTTGCTTTGAGGAGAAACTCGTTCATGAAGGCCGAGGATTTCAGCAACGATAAGGAATCACCTGTTTACCAAAACATTTGGAGGGTACAAGGTTTGTTACTAACAATTTACAAATGCATCAGCACTCCAGATTCAAGGTTTTCTTTTTCCAGTACTTGGCTTGTCTCCATCTCTAGCTTTGCCTGCATTGACAACAACTGTTGACCTCCTGACCTTGAAGCTGTTAGGTAAAATGTCAGCCACATACTGCCAACAAAACATCAAACTACACTAAAGAAGTAATTTCCATTCCATTTGATGTAGAAGTAAATTCCATTCCCTTGTGCTACAAACCTACAGACATGTGCTGATCATTTATGCTGTACTTTGTATATGGTGCCCTGCCGTAGTGTGAACCGTGTCTGACTTCTGTCCTAGCCATTTTCCCTGATAGCATCACAGTGCAAGTGTCAAATATGAAAGGCCCTCCTGCCAAAAACTTTGACTTTGAGTGATGATAAACAAGCAATAGACCTAACAAAATGACGTAATGAAATGGTCCAGGGACCCCAAGTTTTTGTTGTTTTAATCTTGTAAAACTGGTCAGTCCCGCCCCCCCAAAGTTTCAAAGGTACATGTAATGCTCTCTTTATTGCGCTGAGCTTATTTTTTGGAAATTTTGAATTATAAATTGTGAAAAAATGTGACTTTTTTACTGATATTAACCCACTGTGCAAATCGGAATTCACCATGTGCCATCATGTGTTAAAACACAGTTTTCCCTCGAAACCCTGCCTCTTTTCACAACATCAACCCTACAGTTATTGAGCATGATGTCCTAGTCATCTGCCAAGGTGAATCCAAATGGTAAAATGTAGGTTTTCCGTCTATTATAAGAACAGGATCCCCAAAATGTCATGTCACAATCCCTTTGCCCAAACATGCCAGACGTGCTTGCAATAGGCCCCTCGGCCGAGGCCTGAATCATTTTGGAACAACATCCAACCAATTCTCACGGCTTGACATCAATGAGTCTTCATTCTTCTCTCCGATTGGTCAATTGTTGGCTATTCCATATTTCACACCCAAAACTCAAGGGGGCAAAAATAGTGTTGCAGTTTACAAGTCAAGGCCTTGCATGGGCATAGGCCTAATAGGAAAAAATCTGAATTATTGACTTAACTCTTCTTTTCAATGTTTACATCAAATTCAAATGCCCGAAATTTCACAATTTATGCGCCATGAATATTTCCCACACACTGTGCTGTAACGAAAAGGTTTTAGTTAGTTTTAGGGCTTATTATTGTTGCAGAAAAAAGGAGGAAAACATACAAGTCCCTGTACAAATTACAAAGTGAATGGAGAGTTGCTCTTTTGCAATTGCCCAGACGTGAGTGTAAATACATAGGGGCCTATGCAACCTCCGACCGCGAGAACACGTAGAAAACGTGAAATTGTTATGTTACCGATTTGGGCAGCTACCGTTACAGCCTCCTGATCAGCTTGATGTCAAGTACTTGATCTAAAGTACACTTGACAAACTGGAAAAAAATCTCAACTGTACAGTCATCATGACAGTAGGCATACACAGTCTACAGGAAAGCAGCGTCATCTCGCGTTCGTTGCCACCGTACAAATTTGGCCTACAGTTCTAGTTTCTGCATTCTACGGTATGCTCAGTTTGACATGGCTTTTTCGCCTCTAGAGGGCGCTGTGGCCGAACACAGGTGCATGTGACATATGCACATGCAGCACCGATACAGCCAGTCGATCCTCCAAGGTAGGCCTGGATTAGGTTTGGATTGGATTTATTCGGTATTTCCATCTCAATTAAGTCATACCGGGGATAGACCAAGAAAGTTTTGCAACTTATTTCCAGTGGGGTCCCTATAGAATTTGAAAGAACGTCCAGTTTTAAAGGCAGGAGGAATGTTTCGTGATTTCAGGATTTTTTTTATCAGGATTTTTCTGATTTGAGGATTTTTCAAATCTGGAAAATAATTTGGAAATTTACATAACAGTAACACAACAGTTATGAACCAAGTTGACACAGAACACAAGAAATAGCAAGCACATGCACAGTCGACCGTAGGCATGATAGACCGCTGATGGGCCCTCAAAACCTCTGTTGATCATTTCATCCAATCTCACCACTGTGGATTACTGTCACACTTTTGGCAGGGTGCCATGGCAACAATGGAAGAGACCAAGGATATCTGGAGAAAGGCGGATGCCGTGTGCTTTGATGTTGACAGTACAGTCAGTACTGAAGAAGCCATTGATGAACTTGCTGCGCACTGTGGTGTGGGACAAGAAGTGGCACAGTGGTAAGCTACAGGAAAAGGGTATGACCGTAACGGGAGGGTCAACACTACGTACATGGACATGCGTATCTTGCATTCAGGGAGTGGGGAGTCATGGGCAGTGCGTACATATGTACATTGACCAATAATGTAACATTGCTTTTAACAAATTGATTTTAACCTCAAAGTTCTTTCTCTAAGTTGTATCCATGGGACCAGTTTGTAGACAATGAATATGGTCTTATTGGCTGATATCTCTCCATGAATGTTCTTTTTATGTTCCTGTTACAAGCAGTGTAGTCAGCGTCACTCGTAGATTGTTTGGGTAGTCGTCTCACATTCTTTAAAAATGCACAAAAGAGAGAGAAAAGATATGCAAGAGAAATGTATCGGATAAAGGAGTCTGCATGCGTGAGTGTTGGCAAGTTAACAAGAGTCTTCTCCAAACTGATGTACATGTACATGTATGTGTAAACAAGAGACTTTGTAGTGGAAGGGGAGGGGGCTTGAAGAATCCTCCAGACACTCAGCGCCTCCTAAAAGAGGTCCTGCAAGGTCGGCCGTTTCCCAGCACTTTAAGGGCTCGGGCCCCACCGGTATGTTCAGGGGACCGGACTGCTCAATTTAACCTGTACATGTCAATTTATCATCTGACTAGTGCCCCCCTTGATGTTGATGAATGGGAAGAACAACCATGACACATGTAGGGCTGGATAAGTAGGTAGCAGGTTCAAATCCCATCAATTTCCTCTGGCATCTTTATAATTTTGTGTATCGTTTTGTTGCTTTTGGGTCCCTGCAGGACCAAGAAAGCCATGGATGGCAGCATAACCTACAAAGAAACCCTGGAGGCCAGGATGACCATCATCCACCCCACCATGGACCAAGTGAAGGCCTTCATAGACGACCACCCGCCGGCCAAGTATCTGACACCTGGGGTGACGTGAGTCACTCCGTCCAACGTCAAAGGCCCTTAGCGTGCCCTTAGCGTGAGGGTGGGGCCCTGGGGGTGAGGGGGACAGTGGCTGGTGTAGGGAAAGCGTTTCGAAGCCCAGTGGTCAGCTTCACTGACCAAAGCTCGGACTTCAATTGGCAAAACAAGTCTCCTTCTGAAATATCACACACAGTGTGTTGCTAGTGGCAAGCCTCTAATGTTTATTGGCAAGCCCAAGACTTCGCTGAGTAAACACCTCAATTATTGATGAAAAGTATCAAATGTATATTCAACAGACTGGGCAGGGTGGAGGTTACATTAATTGATGGGTCACCAATAAAAGAAATTATCCATCTTCAGTATTGTGACGTGATCTGCAAACATCCTTCATATGGTGAGCTTTGTCATTTTGGTGGATTAACTTCCAACTTGATCTGGACACTGTCCTGTTTTCAAAACTGTTTAATTCACGATTCCAGATAACCTAGATTCATGTTGTAGACAACCTAGAATCACAAATGTAATATATCTGAAAAACAAGAGAGTGTCCATATTAATTGGAAGTTTATTTGCTCCCAAATGCCAAAGCTCACCATGTGAAAGGCTTTTGCAGATCACATCACAATTGTTCGGTGTTTTGATAATTTGTAGAAGTTTGAGACATTGGTGGATATTGATTTCTCTGTGGAAAAGCTTTATGAGTTTTTGTTCTCACGTGAGAATTGTCATACACCTGTACAAATTTCATTGTAGGGAGCTGATTCAGCTGCTTCATGCCCGAGGGACGGCCGTCTATTTAGTGACCGGAGGCTTCTTCTGCACGGTGGTTGAACTGGCCAAAGCACTTCAGATTCCCGAAGAAAACATCTTTGCCAACAGAATGAAGTTTTACTACAGTGGTAAGATAGTTCAGAGAAACATTTTGGTCACGTTTAGCATTGATTTTACTGGTGCGTCTTGCAATGGAAATGCACTAAGGGGGAACTCTACAAATGTGTATAATTATGTGAAAATTTACACGTCGCTGCCGCGTTAGGTGGGGGCATATTGTTGAGTTGTTGAGCTGATGAAAGTTTGTTTTTTTGGACAGATCAATTTTTTCCATTATATACGCGGTGTTATTACTTGCTAATGCCCAGGTATTTTCTCGACACAACCATACACTGCTCTTGCTTGCTTCCATTTAATAAGGTGTAGTAGAACTGCAGTGATAAAAACCTGAAGGTCTTGGGCTTTCTTGCTGTGCCTGGCAGTAAGCGGAGGAACCGCACATTACTGTCGTTAACTGGCAATGTGTCCTACATGTATGAAGCCAACTAGACTAGCACAGCCAATGATGTTGTGTGTTCAGGATATGGTTTGAAGGTAACCTTCACTGTTATTTGTGATTGTTGAACTTCCTGAACTTGCTCTTTGGAGTCCTTGCTGTATTCATGAATATTGCCCTGATGAAAGTTCAAGCAGGCTTGATGGCCTCGGTCTAGTCATGAAGAAAGAGGCAATACAAATTTCTGGGTCAAGAGCTTAGCCTTGACCCTACAAATTCCTGTGAAACCTGTTGGAATTGAAAAATAAATAAAGTAGGGATCAAAATGAAAGTTACCCAGGGATCCTACTGTTTTGAAGAAAAGCAAGTGCATCTCTGCTAACCAAATTGATCACTTGTTGTCCCAAATGGGAATATATGAAGTGGATTTGAGATGTTTGTTACTCCTTGCGACAGGTGACTTTGCCGGATTTTGCGAGGAGCAGCCGACCTGCGAAGCCGGCGGCAAACCCAAAGTGGTGGGCTCGCTGAAACAGAAGCACGGCTACCAAAACTTGGTGATGATTGGAGATGGGGCCACTGATCTGGAGGCTTGCCCACCAGCAGTAAGTCCATTAGGAACAAGACGCAGACTACATGCTTGTGGGCGGAGAGACCCAGATACCAGACAGAAGGGTGCATGCTGGCGGGGGGGAGACTACACGGGACTTATATTGAAAGTTCTTGTGGGAAATTCTTCGGTGCACAAGTACAATGTAGCAAAGATGGCAGTACACGTGAAATGACTAACATCTAAAAGTGACATCCCCTACTCAATACACCGGGTATGCTCAAAGGTTGGCATAGTGTTTCTTTCCTCGCCTTCCAGCTCTAGGGGCCTGGGTTCGAATCTGGATGGTCCACATATGGATCTGGTTTTCAGTCCCCCGAGTCCGTGAGTTTTGCCCAAGACATTATCCGGCTTTTCCTCCCACCTCTGAAACTGAACATCTCTTCATTGTCTTCTTCACTCATTATCATCCTGTAATTGGCGCTAAATGCACTGTTGGATGAACCGATATAAATAAATCAAAATAAATAGGTGAAGCATAGTCAGCCAGTGTGATAAGAATCGGGTCTTCATTTTCAAAATTAGCTCTCACTTATATGAAGCAGTTGATGATATTTATTATCACCACAAAAGCTGAAACAAAGGAAAATGCAAATTTGTTGCATCACACCAAATACGTACATGTAGGATGATTTGCTTCGGTTTTTGTCGTTTTCGACTTCAGCCCGTGTGACCCCGAAACTTGGCGATGTCAAATTTCTGTGGCCTGGTCAGACTGGCCTTGTTGCAGCCATTAGCCCTCGTAAATGTGCACAAATGCCAAGTCACTCTTTTGCATATGTTTTCTATGCGGAACACAAATATGCACAGCTTCAGTGTGTACATACAGTTGATTGCACACACAAAATGACACAGGCTCTTTTGTGCAGTCCTCTTCACTGCATTTGGTTTACTGCACAGCTATGCACATGAAACAGTGAGGCACAGTTATTGGACAGCACAAAAGTGCAATCTGATATTCCTGTGAGGGACAGTTGGTGCTGTGCGCATGACACAGCTGTGCTTCTTTCTGCGGCTTACCAACTGACCCAAAGAGTGACTTCAGCACTCGAAGGATTAAATAACTGGTGCAGTGTATTCTTTGCTGAAGGAGTTCATCTTTCTTTGTCCCTTCACAGGATGCCTTCATTGGCTTTGGCGGCAACAAAATCCGGCCCAAGGTTCAGGAGTGCGCCCAGTGGTTCGTCTCCAGCTTCCAAGAACTCATCAATGCACTGAATGAGTCTTCATGATGTCATAGCCAAGGTTGCCGGTAGTAACAGCCAAAGCATTATGGGAAAGATGCTCTGACATGAAGCCTGATCAAGCTTTGTCCTCAGGAGCCAACATTTTTAACAACTAATGTTTTCAATAAGCAAAGTATTCAACTTTTTCTTTCCGGTTACCATTTGAAAACACACAGGGTGTTGTAATTTTTTGATGTGTCACACTATGGTCACGCGAAGGTTACATGTATGCTGCTGTTAGGAATGTGTGTGAAGTGGCCTTGTGGCGGTGAAAAAGTGTTTACGTTAATAAATTCTATCTAAGAGTCAACATCAACCAAAGAGGTGTAACAATTCAGGGATGTACTGATAAACCAGCTTCTAGACTACCTAAATTGCCAATATGGCTTAATGATGCAAAAATTTGTATTGCGACACTCGGCAGTAAATGAGCAAAACACAGAACTGAACGCCTTTTCATTCCAAAACTGGGACAGTCAACCAAACTCCTATCCTGTCATTGTGAACAGAAAATCGATCATTTGGCTGTCTTCTGCTCACGTGAAAGTTGGAAACAAACATGCTGTTTCAACCATCAATCCTGGAAGAAAATCAGACTGTGGACAGCATCTGTGAAAGCGTATATCAACCGACTGGGCTATGCCGCTAATTAAATGCAAATGTGCTTTGTTACATCGCTAACTGTGGGCAGATGGCACACAGTGCACGTTAAGACCTGGTGCACATTTCGTCTGCATGGATGTTTTGATCACTTGTTTTGTGAACAAGTCACGCACTGCACTCATTTCTCCCAAGATGCCAATACCTAATGATAAGTAATAGTGAAATCATGAGATTATGAAACAGTTGAAATACTGACACAATATATTTAAGAAATTGATCAACTTGTTTATTACAAATTTGTGCCAGTATAGAAAATAGTTTTGAAACTAACATGGGTCCCTCTCTCTGGCTCTTTGTGCCACACTACAACATTATAGAAATTGCAGAAACAATAAATAAAAAGTGTCCTGTGAAGAACAATTAAACAAGAAATAAATATTCTGGTAAATACCTATTAGCAGTTTTAGTCGTTTCTTTCTAAAGGTCAACTTTAAACCATTTCAGATATAAAGTAGTTCAACGGACCTCAGTCTTGTCAACTTGTGGCATGTGACACAAAATGCCTTCACATAGGGGAAGCACTGCTCATGTGACTGGCCCCCTTTACAGTGTAGTGTGTTTTTACGTCTACACCTATTCAGCTAAAATAAATCTCTCTCTTTTTCGGGATGTAGACAACACGCTGCCTTACTGCATCACCAAATGCCTGAGGACATCAGTATACTTGAGAAATCAAAAATGGCTTCACCATAACAACAATGTTCTGAAAGCAAATTTCAAAGTGCATGTACATGTACCCGAGTTGCAGACAGTGAACATTTCATTTCTTCTCACAATGCTGCATTGCCTTTTTTTTTGCAAATTGTTTCAGGTTTTCAATTCCATTTGTATTATATTTCTCAGGCAAGAAAAAAAAGAAGAAGAAAGTACTATATTTGACATCTTATATAGGTTTTTGAAAGTCATAAGACTGCATAACTTATTCCAAACATAAAACTTCTGCAAAGCACCAACAACTTTGATACCTTGGACTACAAAGTATGCTCATTCGTTAAACGCACATTTTCTGGCTACTTCCAAGTGTAAAAAATAAGCAAGTTAAACATGGTAAATACTTTCCAAGTGATTTTATCTCCGTTAAGTTTTTAAACTTAGGAAAAGTACAGAAACCACTAAATTCATTGTTATCCAATCAAACACTTTCTTTGTAGTTTGACATGAGCTCATACATTTGCTATACCAAACAAGAAACTGCTATTTTTTTTTAAAATGCTTACCTCCCTCACGGGAAGAAACAATTACTGGGAGCAAAATTCACACGTCACTTCTACTGCTGTGAGAATTTCTAGAGATGAAACTTGTTAAATTTCTGCAAACTCCAAGCAAGGTCAAAGGCATTCATGTCTCACTTCATATTTAACTTTAAAAAAAAGCAAAACAAACACAGACTGCATCCCTGTGATCAAGCTGCTGTACATGTTAAACCAGATTTCAGACAGTTCCACGATAACTCCAAAGGAGTTCTAAAAACTGTAGGATTTGGGTGAAGAGCAAGAGATTTTGACACACTGAGTGAAGCAGAATTGAATGAGGGAAAGACTTCAAGGCTTACTTGTTTTGAGGTACATGTATCATGTACAGGTTTGCCAACTGCTTGAAAGGTACAGTCCATCATTTGCAGTATCCAAACTGTAACTGACGAAATTAGTTTTAACCCTAACACTCCTCAATCCTTCACCTGTTGGAGGACTGAGTAGTGTTAGGGTTAATAAACTTGCCTAGGTTAAAGATATTTATAGGACTATAAAATTATTCTTTCTGGCAAGCTGTTATTTTGAGGGAAACAATGACAGGCCATATCCATCGATGCGTCTCAAGACACATTTTGGAATATTGCCATGAGTAGATCGTTTTTTCTGATTTGTTTTTGAATGAATGCTGAATTAGGCATAATCCCAAACATGACGATGCAACTTTTTTATTTGAAATCAAGATCCTGGAATAGTTTCTCTTGAAATATACAGCGCTCACTGGGCTGAAACTACATCAGGTGAGATGGTTTTGTAACAAGTACCCCTCTTCAGAATTTGAGGAAGTTTGCCACCTCGAAGCGACAAAATGACAAACGATGGGCTGCACCTTGGAATCCACTGAATCTACCACTTTGGGCTGAAATATTCTACCACTCTACCTTCCTGAGTTGTCCTAGCTAGTTCCACTGCCAGGGCAAAGTGTATGCAGTTCCCTTTATGGCTTCTCCCAGACGACCTTCACCGGGTCAAAGTTGAACAGGTCGGGCTGGCCCATGTGCAGTTGCTCCTTGTCGCATCTGGACTTGCTCCACTGGAACACTGGCTGTTGGTCATGGGTCGGCCCGCTGACGGCCACCATAGAGAGAGACCTGTACATGTCGCTGCTAGTAACCTGAACAAATGAAGGCACGTAAAACTCACAAGCTTTACTTGTTGAACCAACAATATTGACGGAAGGAGGACATGGGCATGTAGACTACAGTAATCTGTACAGTATTCATTTTGTTCTGTTCTGTTCATTTCGAGTCATAAGAGTTCATTGCAAGAAATAGCCAACGAACACTTGTTTCATGATAGACAAGTAAAAAGTGTTAAACATCCAGGGCCTGGCTTTGATGTCAAGAATGGCCACATTCTTTAAAAAAGGGACAATTTTTGCCAAATTTGCTTCAAATTCAATGTGGTCATTTCTCTCCGAAGTACCACATGTGAGGGAAACTTTCCAAACTGGAACTTAATTCTTGAACTTGCAGTGCTGCAGGAAAGTATTGTGCTTGTCACTTCACAGACATTTTTCGCAAGTAACCATGGGTGTTTTCTCCACAAATGAGAGCTGAAGTGCAACAAAGGAATGTTTTTTGTTAAATTTCATATGAATAAGTTTGTGATTCACATTGAGACTGGGACCCCTGTGAAGAAACTTTGAGTCCTTGTGAGGTACTTGCTAAACAACTAAAAAAACCTTGAATGTTTAGACACTCAATTCCTTACATCTGCTCCTGGTAAATCAGGCCAATTTTGCTGGTGAAAGGGAGGATTGTTTCTGTTTCATTATAATCACTCAGTTTTGAATTACTCAGGTCCCTGAATGGTTAGGCAAATGACGCACGCTGCATGAGCAATACACAGCTACCTTCATGTCTGTACCACCGTGACATCGGAAACCCAGAGCGGGGAACGGGTAGGTGCCGTTGGGCGGGTTGAGGTCAGAGCGAGCTGAGATGCCATTCTCGCCGCTGTAGGGCGGCGTACAATTGCACCGGGAAAAAGGATCGTGCTGGAAGTCATTGTATCTGCAAGCAGCAACCACAGAGAACATCTAGGTAAGTCTCAGAAACTAACGGTGTTGACACCGACCTAATATCGTGCCAAGACGAGGCAAATAGCAATCACCTGTTATGGAGTCTACATTGCACAACTGTTTGACATTCAAATATAAAAACCTGTACAATGCAGAATGTTCCTCAATGCATATGCATTTACGTGAAATTATTATTATTTTTTAAGTTAAATTGTTAACTATTCTATCCAGTCCAATTAGCACTGCAACAGGAAAGATTCAAATTCGAACAGATGATGCCGCGTACATGTATAAGATATTTATTGTGTGCACTGGTTAGCTAGCTGACCTCATAAACAGAGGTCACTATCACTAAATCAAGTCTCGGGAACCTGACTGGTTGCTTTGCATGAGCAGTGACTACCCCAACTTCCCAATGGTCTATCTGGCCTGGTTCTCAAGCAAGCAGGTTCCATGTACACCTGAAGTAGTGTAACTATACGTGCGCCTGTAATTCAACTCAGCCTTGGACCCTAAATCTCAGGGAAATACGACAGTAGTGTCTGACTAAGCCCTGTGGGTTGTGAGTAAGGAGCAGATGATATATACATGCAATATGCATTCAAATGAACCTAACAAGTTTGGACTGGTTCAAGGAATTTGCACCCTGGTTAAGGGTCTCAGTGCTGTGTTTGTCAACATAGCCCACGGCTCCCAAACAATAAGTGATATCCGGTTCATAAGTGTGATGTCACTTCAGTTTAAACCATGCCCACTGCACATGCACTGTACACAGAGTTACCTGCACTGATCACCGTTTACGTGGAACCGGAAGTTAACGCGCAACTTCAGCGATCATCCAACAGGACGGGAGCCTGCAAATCACGGCGCATCCGCATCTATGACGAAGTCACTTACAAACTGGATATATATGAGCATGCAAACTTAATGCGACCCAGCGCACTAACCAGTGAGCGCTAACTCAACTCTGATACCATTTCCAGTAGAGATCTGCTGAAGGCTGATATTAGTCAGTAGGTGTCTGCTGACCACCCTCCGTCAGGTGACTAGACCAGCAGACATTTAGGCAGCGTCAACTGAAAGCGTGGCTGAGAGTTTCCCAGATTTGGGAAATCTAAGTTCTGTAGTTCTGCATGGCAGGACACAGACAAGCATGGGAACCGACTCCAGCCCAACCAAATATACATGCTGTATGGTAGGCTTGACCAGACTGCACAATGCGATGTGCACAAGACCAGGGCTGACTCCAGTCGGCCATTTGTTTCCTTTTCAGTACTGAGCCTACCATGGCCGAAGGCCCACAATATGTGTCTGCTGATTGTCAAAGTCTCAAAGTCAAGCAGCCCTCATTCTGCATAATGATTAATCTGTGAATAAGCACACATATCTTAAATGCTCATCTTCAAATGAATGTCTGTTACACAAGCTACCAGGTTACCATCAAAAGATTTCAGAAATGAAATTGGACCAATAGCAGACCTCATTAGTTTGATCATGGACGCCAGGTCAGTCACTTTATGATGGTCGCGCCGAAAGATGTTTGCTCTTGGGGCTTTGTCGTAGATGAAGAATGACCCGTACTTGGCCGCCTCCTCAGCAAAGCCACCATTCTTAAAGATGTCTGGAAAATACCTGCAAGAAGCCAAGATTCCAAAGTCTTCATACGACTTTGTTGTAGTTCTCTACTTGTATGAACATTGCCATGGCATGAGTATTAGATATACTACATGTCATCAGAAAAACTTGATTTCAGGCCAGTAAGTTAAGCTTGAACGGAAAAATAAAAGCCCAGGGGAGCAACCTTTCTATTGTTGTGAAATAATAATAACTGCATTTAACATACCATTGCCAAAAGACACTAAGTATTTGAAGGGCTTTTTCTGTAATTCATACACAACAAATACATCAGGGGTGTGATTTGGGGAAAACGAAAAATCCGTGAAACATTCATCGGAGGGTTTTGCAAGTCACGTCGGCCACAGCTTCCCCTACAATTCGCGGCATATCTATTTGATTACAGGAGGAGATTCAGGTACTACACGTAAGCCAACACAAAAGCTGTTCTTACTTTGAGGGATACAATTATAACATTCACTGCAACAAAACCCTTGTCCTCATTCACTTCAATTGCAATTATACATACGCTATAATTGGTGACAATCAAAGACCTAGAAGTGTAACACACACACACGCAGTTATCAGTGATCCACAAAATTTTATCACAATTTATTAAAACTGAAAACTGTCTCATACATATGAGTACTGCATTACTTGTGACACCAGGGCATATAGTTTTTGTGTTGAGTACAGTAGTACCCAGGTTTGTCGATTTCCCCTTGGTTAATTCTCTGTCCACCTCAGTTTCCAGCCAGGAAAATGTCCAAGAATTCTTGAATCCTTTGTCTACATTCAGATCCCCTTCCCTACCTACATTACTACCTTGTATGACATTTTTGATGGATGTCGACGACATCAGACCACCACGAGCACGAAACAAAGCGCAATGGCAGAGGAACGCAAGTTATACACAGTGCATGCAGCGAAAACACGGGTACCGCGCATACACACACAGCGAATGTACAGTACATGTACATACACACCATGATCATACTGCTGGCCTGGGTCCCTATGTTTTAACAATGATACCCCTTCCGTTCAATGTACTATTACCTACATGTACATGTATGTATCTGGCGCATTTCCAGGGGGGGGGTAACAACGTAAAAGCACATGCTATACACCTAAACTAGTGCAAGTCTTTCGCTTAGTTTCACACCAAATATTGTAGTCTTTGCATTACATATTGAAAGCATAGACAATACGAAAATCCAGAAAGTCTCACAGAAATTACATAGAGTCTCTCAGAAATTACATAGAGTCTCACAGAAATTACATAGAGTCTCACAGAAATTATATAGAGTCTCCCAGAAATTCCGGAAATCCAGAAAGTCTCACAGAAATTACATAGAGTCTCACAGAAATTACATAGAGTCTCATAGAAATTACATAGAGTCTCACAGAAATTACATAGAGTCTCACAGAAATTACATAGTCTCAAAGAAATTCCGGAAATCCAGAAAAATCACACCCCTGATACATAACATAGATGCTGATGAGGTTGAGAATAGGATTGACAATGAAACTTGTGGTACTTACGGAATATTATAACTGGGCCAGTAGGTCTGCTGTGAGAGTAACTGTGTCAAGTCCTTGCTCTCAATCTGGCCACTGGATAACAAAAAGGTACGCATTTATCATTAATGGGTCTCTGGAGTGGATTTTCTTTTAATATAAACCTTCTCAGGAATGTTTTCCACGAGTGAATTCTTGGTTCACAATTTGAACACAAAAGTCAATGCACTGAACAATGTCTTCCCTGGATGACATCACAGCAACAGCGCCCTCAGTTGTTCAGGAAAGCACAGATACTTTTATATGTCTAAGAAGTGCCCTTTTCCATGCATTTTAACCTAACAGGGCAGTTCAGTAGTTTTCGTACATTGAAGAAGGGTACAAAAACATTTTTTTCACAATACTACATATGAGGAACACAGATTGCATTGGTGTTAAAATCCATATGTCAACCAAATACATATTTCTGTTTCACAAGTTGATGCCGAGTATTCTGTACCATGCCTGATCAAA
Organism: Acanthaster planci; assembly: GCF_001949145.1. The sequence continues at coordinate 812,105 of NW_019091419.1, forward strand.
CACTACATGTACTTACGGAATCTGGTCTAACAGTGCAAAAACGCCCTCTGTTGGCAAAGGCTGACCAGGTGTGAAGTGTTTGTAGTCTACAACCATCCACTCATTGTTGTATCTGGAATATAACGCACAATACATGATAAAACATGTCAGAGGGAGTATAACCAAAGCAAAAACTCCAGAAATGACCGAACACAACTTGTACATGTACGTGTAACAGACAAGTCACGCACAATCAAACAGTGTCACAAAGCACGGAAGCCCTTAGATTTTAAATAGCCTATTGAAATGCATGAAGTAGTCCAGAGAGTGTGACTTGAGGAAACGAAATCAAACAATCATAAATGAAGCTACAAAGTACAGGTACATTGTACTAACAGGTCCTCTGTGACAATTATAAACTGATGCACCTCTTGGTCAATGTACATGTATTTCTGGTTGTGAACGGTTAGAATGGAGTGTTTTAACCAAACACTGCAAAACAAAATGTCTTTCTAAAAGATTTTGAGTTCACACGAAAACTGTATACTCAAACAGAGATTGGTTGCACATGCTCAGCAACACAGCAAAGCACGTGAACCAGCATGCATGCTGTGAGTTGGGGACAAAGGACCGTTATTGCTATGTAAAAACGTGCCCTTCCTTCTTCCCTTTCAGAATGGAAAGAGTAAAATAAGGGAATTATACGTTTAAGAGGAGTCTCAGTAACTTTCCTAGCACAATCAATTTGGTCTTGGGTACTTCAATCCTCACATGAGGGAACAAAGAGCAAAGAGCTGTGTTTCCATTAAAAATGAACCGTGGCAAGTAAAGCAGGTTATAATTGCACACCTGCAGAGTATATGCTACCATAGTGGTAGCTTTCTATACAAAGGTACAGTAACAATGCAGGTATGGTGCATCTCAACAAGACATCAAACCTTCCAGACTCAGCCATTGTGATCAACTGTCAATGGCACGCACTTTGTTGGTACTATGTACATGTATGACTCGGCCATCCAGTGCCCTTGTTCTGCATTACCAGTACCATATACAATGTTACTACGGCAGCATGGAGATGGGAAAGCCCTGTGCATGTTATTGGTCGATACTGCCTCGCAAAGTGTGATGCAATATAGGGTAAATCAAACACACTCTCAGCGTGGCGGTATCTTAAGTGGCATTTTGATGGGTAAAGGGCAAATGTTGGCAATTGTTTTGACTGGTCCACCGGCCTACTTCAACAAGGGTTTCACTGGACTTTTGACTGGTATTTGGCCACTGGACCAGCGTTATGTTCGAACCCTGCGTACCTGTACATACATGTATATGTACATGTACATGTCTGTAGCTTTTTTTTGGTTTCCAACTCAGTATCCAACTCACGTGCCACTGTTATACTTGCTGAAGATATCCGTCCACTCTGTGACTGAACTGGCAAGGCGATTGGCCAGGACAGTACGCATCCATTCCAGCACAGTCCCCTTGGATTTCACAAACTTCCACAGGTCCGGATTCTCATTGCCTATTGTGGTTTCCATGGTTACCTGCGCGTACGGTAGAGACAAACACGTGCAATGAGCCTTGAGCCGGACCAAGACAGGGCGCAATTTTTTGAGCAATGGAGGCTCCTTTGGTCGGAACTGAACTTTGCTGGTCTACAAACCGCTAGGAAATGAACTTCACGTTACGGTCGCACCACTTCCAACAAAATGAACACTCCCAACCAACACGGCCCTTTTTTAACCGGTGAAGGGGTGCTTCTGCTCGAGGTGGATAGTGTGGGTAAACGAGAAGCTGGGAAGGCTTGTGTAGTTGAATTTTATTCTTAGAACATTGTGTAAGGAATGTGTATACCATTTCATAAAGCATCGTAAATTACTAGGTACACGTAGCTATGTGTTACTTTGTATCGAAAAAGACCTTTCAAGATATGCCCTCAATTGCTTAAGGCTCTCTCTAGACCCCTGATAACTCCAACAGAAGCAAAATGTGGAGCTTGCAAAACCCAACACAATCCTACAGTAAATAAGGGTATTCTGATTACTGCTTATTTTTTATTTTGTTTTTGTTTACAATAATTGCCCACAGGCAGATATGCTGAAAAGAAGCTGTTCTTTTTAGGCCCTCCCCAAAAAGGTGTTTCGTCTCTAATTAGCGTCCGCGTCGATTTTAAGCATGCCTGTCAATCTTTTTTCTCTGCGAGAGCTGCAATAGTGCTCTCTATTGCTGTAGTGCCTCAACATTTTTGCTGGCAGCTCTATCTTTTACTCAGGGCAATAGATCCCGACAAGATTGCTAATGAACAATGAAAGCAGACTATGGAAACAAAGTTGTTTGTTGTCAGCTTATCATCACAATAAAGCTGGTCTAGTCCCACGACTTGACAAAGTGTGTTTGCAAAAAAGGCGCCTCTAACAGTTTGCAACACGTTGGTCATTCACAATGTACGAAATCTGTCACCCAATGCGCAGTTAGAAAGCATCGACACATTTCACACATAGTGATTGGCCGACGCCTTGCAAACTCTTGGAGGTGCACTATTGTGAATCGCCCGTATTGTCTGTAAAATCCACCCCTGGAGGAGAAAACAACCCAAAAAACGCTGCATCGCCGCATCAATTCTGGAACATCGGTCTAACCAGAGACAAACAATTTGGGGTGGGGGGGGCTTATGTGACATTTTTATTTTGCCTACCAGTGGCTGGTAATATTCTGACTGGCCGTCGGCAAAAAAAGTAAAAAATACTTCTCTTAAGTGTTGAAAAATCCCAGGCAGCTATCACAACATCAAACAATAAACACCACTTCTGAATATTAAATGAAAATAAGACCCTACTTCAGCAAACTTTGGTTGCCCAGATAAAAAGTACACTACAGGAGGAACAAGCATGAGAGACTCAGAGATATCAATACGTGGAAAAGTTTTTGAGGTGGAGGCTTACCAAACCTGAGCCTGTGATGTAGTAATCATCGCCAGAAATGATAGGTCCAGGGTAGGAAGAAAAGGTGACTTCACGACCCGGAACAATTTCAGATACTACAGATAAAGCAAAAAAAAAATGTTGAGTTGAAAACAGAACACTGACTCTCATCCACGGTGCAAGGTCCCGGAAGCTATTAAGCAGTAAATCCTAAGCTAAATGAGCAATCTTCATCAGAGAACAGGTCAAAAGCTCAGCACATGATGTACATAAATATTATAAATTGCACAGCCACATAGTTAATAGCAGCCTCTTTGGGCAAAACAAAAGAGAAGCCATTCCGTGCTAAGCATGTTTTGGTGCCCCTAACACCATGAAATCGGCCCTTGATTTAATTCTGTAGGAGAAAAAGGGACAAAGGATCAAATACATCTACATGCACTTCAAACCCCTGATCTTAACTGATATAATGTACACCTTGTGCCAGAGAATGCTCCAAAACAAATCTTCATGTAAACAGTGGAAGAAATGGGGTAGAACCCACTGCAAAAAAACAGTTATTGGAATATCCATACAAATGGTATACACTGTGCAGGTATGTGCTTGCTGGCAGCCTGTACTGGTGCACAACTGAACAAAATATGCCATACTATGATCAAGATCTCATATTGTACATTGGGACACAACGGTGGTACAGTACGTGTAGGTGAGAAAAGTGAACTAAAGTACATGTAAGTCAACATTATACGCATCCCAAGTCACCCTCCAGCAAAGACCCACATCGTGTACACATGTCCTTTGTGCTCAAGAATATACATACAAGTGTAAGTGTAGAGCAGTTCATTCGTGCATTCATAAAAATACTCACATTGTGGAGACATTCTGAAGGGCAAGTTGTATTTTTTAACGATCCTGAGCATATCTCCATATTCCGTCCAAGTGACGTGGGAAACATAGAGATCTTTGTTGCCCGGCAGCAGCTTGATAAGGGCTGAGCAATGGCCGGAAAATCTGCCGCGTTTACGACCACCGTCTGCTTTCAGTGCTGCTTCGATGCCGTCGAGATCGCCACCGGCTTGGAATAGACTGTAAAACAAGACAGATTGCTCTTTCAAGCACTTTCAATGTCCATCAAGCTGATGCAAGAACACATCTGAAATTCGTCACTTGTCTTTAACTCCTTGCTCAAACGGTGCGTGCACTTCAACCATGTCAACTGCAGTTTAGAACCACTTTAAAATGACATCAAAGAGAGCCTACATGGATGTGTGTGTGCATGTGTCGCTGTAATGACTGACATAAGCAGCGATTATGCAGAGAAGACGTCCAGTCCAATTTTTGCGTGACCAATTTTTCCACTATTTTTGGAAGCAAATTGTTTCTTTAAATTAACATCCTTCATCTTTGAGTGAAAACTAAGGTCACTTTGGGTGCCAGTGACAACATCCTTGATAATCACATTGTCACAGGTGTTCACCAATCATGCATGGGCCTAGTCTTATGCACGACCTCTTGCGCACGTGAAATGCTGCCAAAATGGACAGCCCTGTTGAGATCTTACACAGTATTGTGATGCTATCTGCAAAAACCCTTCACATGGTGAGCTTAATCATTTGGGTGCATATAAACTTCCAATTAATATGACTCAATCTTGTTTTTCAGATATATTACATTTGTGATTCTAGGTTCTCTACAACATGAATCCAGGCTGTCTAGAATCACAAATCAAAACAGTTTTAAAAACAGGACAGTGTCCAGATCAATTTAAAGTGGATATACAAAAATGACAAAGCTCACCATGTGAAGGGTTTGGCGCAGATCCCATCACAATTGTAGAATTAAGACTATTTCTGGATGACAGACATGGCATTATTATTACATGTATGTCACATGTTTATGTATTTTATGGCTGCCAAACATTGAATTCAAGGGTTTACATCTTACTTTTCCATAAAACTTCCACTTTGACAGCGTTTTACAACTGAACTACAGGGTACATGTAAAGTTACATGTACAATGTTCGTACCAAGTCTGAAACTTTCAATAAAAGGTCAATCTTGTTTCTCTCCAGAAAATTGCATTGTTGTAGGCTTTCACTTACTTTAAAACAATGGCCTGTTTTTTCTCTAGTCTGGGTGGATTAACTTAGGGATTTCCTTCGACTTCTTAATCTGAAACTCTCCCATTTCCTTTCATTCAAAGCTAGGACTAACATGTAAGGAGCAACCGATGTCACGCATTGTTTAGGCTAGCCTGGAAATCATGTGACAGAATATATCAGCACATGACACTTCCAAACAATTCACCAAATGGCACCATCGTTTGAGACTGCATTGTTCCATACGGTAGTCCTTCAGGGGAAGTGGGACTTCAGAAGTTACCCGGTGATCTTCTCATTCATTATCTAAAAGTGGCATCATATTCTATTGTCAACCAGCTTCCTCAGTGTTGACATATCGCACATGTACCAGTGCACTGTATACCCAAGACCAAATAAGGCCACAAATGTGGCAGGATAAACGGTACCAGCACAATCAATTTCTTTCTTCCATAACTGCATGACCCCGAAGGGCAAAAAGATCTGTCTTGATTGCTTTAAAGGAAACTTCATGTACCTGCACATGTAAGATGTGAGCTCGGCAGAGGGTAGAAATATGGGAAACACATGTACATGTACAGTAGGAATGTGTGCTCCTGAATATCTACATGTACATGTAGTTTTCAAATCACATCCAAGACAGGAACTAAGAAATACTTACAGGAAACCGAAAGGGTCAATGTCAATAGTGGGCCTGTGGGGTTTGTTCATGTAGCCGTCTTTCACTCCATCCACCTGATTTAGGACAAGGCCCATCTGAGAATCAAAACGGTCAACACAGATTTGTCCATGCAAGTTATTTCACTCCATCCAAAGTCAGAGCAAAACCCATCTGCAAAGTGAAACCAGCATGACTGTTTGCGCAGTTATGAGTGAAAATTTATTGAACCCACGAAACAGAGTTTGTGTTTGTTCATTCAAATGCAGGAATGCACCGTATGCAGAAGAACCACACGAGCCAATGGGCAATAAACCTGCTGAAGCAGGATCATAAATGGCAACAATAAAGGATGCATAACAGGCCCAGTAATTTTGCAATAGATCTCACAGTGACTGTGAAGAGAATTTAGGGATGTGTAACAGCAACCATTTCACATCTCAGTCTCTTGGACTCGTGTGTGATTGAAAGTTCCCATTGCAGCCCTTTGTTTCTTTTTAAAATCCTACACTTGTGCAATAGACCAAGGGTGCACTTTGTGCATTAACTAGCTTGTCAGCAGATACATATAGCCCGATCCATTCAAGCCCAACCCCACATGCCTTGGGGCCAATCACCAGATCACAGCTGTGATTTAGATGTGTGCAACATGTGTACATAGTACAAGAAAGTGCACGCAGGCACACTACAGTACATGCATCACCTGTGTGGCTGCAACCTGTGATAGGGGACTGGAGAGATGCATGAAGTGCCCACATGTAGAGTGGGCGGGGCCTGTATTTGAATGAAGAAAACACAAACTCTGTTTTGTGTCTTTGATAAACTTTCACTCATAACTGCGCAAGCAGTCATGCTGGTTTCACTGTCTGTTATAGTCATGTCAATTTATTGCAAGTCCATCACTGGCCATCTGGTTGCAACTGAAACTCACAGGCTATGCGTACATGATGTACACACTGTGCTGAAATTAACTGTGCCCCAAACTTTCCTTACTTGTTTTGCCATGTGAAATTGGTCTTGAGCTTCCCTGTAAGACTCCAGTACAATTTTGAAGCTAGCAAAATGCACGCATAAAGTGATGGTGGCTGGACTGTAAGTTCCAGAAGTGGCCTAAAAGTTCAGTATTTACCCTAAACTGATGTGACCCTAACTTTTGATACTAATCAATGAAAAGGTTTCTTCTGTATGATTGCTCTGAGCGAATGATCAATGTTGAATGAAATCTCCAGCTTTATTTCCTTTTCTTGGAACAATCTTTAATAGCTACATGTATGAATTAGAAAGAAAACGTGACTGGCTAATGGTGGAATTATTGGCAAATCGTGCAGTAAGATCGACCGATCACTGCCGGATGCCATCAACATATGCACACAAACAACGTGGACTGACTTTTCAAGGTACACATGTGCCTCACCTGATAGAAGTATGGGTCATCGGGATTCAGCTCCACCTGCTGTTTCATCCATTCTAGATTCTCCCCCAAGAAACTCTTGATTTTCTCACAGTCGGGCGTCATGGTGTGGCAGAAGCTTGCCTGTGTGTTGAACCACTCCATGTAGATGTAGTCGGCCGTCAGGAAGCCCTCTACCAGACCAGCGGCGTATGCTTGGAAGGTGTCATTGTACTCGGGGCTCGTTGAAACTGTTAAATAGTTCCATCTACGTTGTCAAATCAATAGATGCATAATTAATGGACTGCAGTTCATAAATGGAACAGTGTATCAACGATGATGCCAAGTCACAATGAGCCTCCGATGTAAAACTGACTCACCATCTCAAGATCTAGACAGTAAAACGACTGAAAAGCAGTGTTATATTCGACTCCATCACAAGTCCCTGTAAGTCCATCACAAGCCATTCAGTCCTAAGCCAATTCACAAGCAATTCAAATGAGCTGTGACCAAAGCATTCCTTTGTCATCGTTCACCCTGATACTTATGACTGGCCTTGTGAAGGGACTTGCGACTGGACTTGTAAAAGGACTTGCGATGGACTCGAATACAACACTGCTGAGACGGCTTGGAATATAATGCACTTTTAACAATAACATAGAACTAAGAAATACACAATGTACCAGTACATGGGAATGAATGTGTTCCGCATCTACATGTACAGTCTTCACTTTCTTCATAGACCAGTTATTGCAGAAATGCTGAAAAGACATGGGGACTCAGAATATTTCAAACTTTGTCAGGAACGTTTTATATTTATATACATGTAATTGGTCATCCAACAGCCCATTTACCAGTAGCACCAATTACAGGATGATTATAAGTGAAGAAAAGCTCAGTTTTAGAAGTGGGAGGAAACCCTGGATAAATATTTTGGGGAAAACCCACGGACTCGGGTAAGGACTGAAAACCCAATCCACATGTGGACCGAATCGGACACAAACCCAGGCCCCCAGAAGTGGAACACGAGGTTGGTTAAACCATGGGGGGAGGAATGGTTAAAACTGTTCAAGTTTTCCAAGTGCGGGAAGAGTTCCATAATAAACACATGCCAGTAATTATTCCCTACAATAACCTATTAGCCATCAGAAAGCAAAAACATGTACAGAAAAGTTAAATTTTGGAGGGAAAAAAGGCTAAAAAATAAAGTCATTTACTTTAAAAACGCTCAGAATTTTTCAGACCTGTCCCATAGGGTTTGTGCACAGGGTGTCAAGTGCAACTGCAACTAGATTTTCCTATTTTAGGTCAGGGCCTATTGTTCCCAGCATGGCTATGACGATCAATGATTGATGGCCAAGGCTTCAAATTTACAAAAAATATGACATTAGAGGCACATCACAACTTGTCCTTGATTGTCCTTGTATTTGGAGAAATCCTTTTATTGGAGACAAAATCAGTCCCTGGAAAGGAAACGGGTCAATTTGTCCCTGGGTCAAGTCGTCTCGCAAAATCGAACCCCTGGTCAAGTCGTCTCTGGGTCAAATCATCCCCAAGTCAAATTGTCCCTGGGTCAAGTCGTCCCCCACTAGTTCTTACAAGTGTTGTCTGTGCATGTAATTTTCTTTTTAGGTGCATCAACCAAATGTAGAAGCGAAAGAAAAACAACACAGTGACTCACACATGAATGTGTATTCACAATTTTCATTCGTTCTACGCAGCTAGCTGGTGGCTTTTGAAATCTACGGTGACCAAGACGTGCCACACATATTTCTTAAAAGGGCGATTCCTGGTGTGTGACTATTCTTTGAATTGTCAAAGCAATTTGAACATCTTATATATATATTTCAAATCTAGACCCGGGGACGACTTGACTTGGGGACGATTTGACTCGGGGACGACTTGACCCGGGGACGACATGACTCGGGGATGACTTGACCAACATTCCCTGGAAGGAGAGAATGTCCCTCTACGTGTATATATGTTGACAAATGTTTTTCAAGTGGGCATGGCCATGGGGATCCCACCATTGTCCTGGGATCCTTTTAATGCCTTCAGCAGAAGAAAACACCCAAGACTGCAGTTAAAAAAATCTGCTGTTAAAAAAAATCTACCGTTTATTTCTAGGATTACAAGCAGGAGTCTGAAATGGCACATACAGTAAAGGGTAGAGAAATAATTCCTCTATGAACAAAACAATTTTCTGAAAATCAATTCTTTATGATAATCAAGTGAGAAGGGACAAAATCAACAAAAACAACCTAAATACCCAAATATGAATGGAAAATATGAGCGAAAATGGCATGTGGATATATTTGACCTAGGCCTAAGCCCACTTGGGAAAAAAGTCCCCAATAAAAAAAGTATAAGGAGACATTCTTTCAGAGACTGATTTTGTCCCCAAAATAAGCGGACCTCTCCAAATACAGGGAAAGTCCCCAAGTTGTAATGTGCACAGAATACTGTATAATTCCTAAGCATTTTTAACAACAGGAGGGACCAGTTCTCTAACGTAATGTAAGGATTGCGAATTGAGGTGGCGAATTGACATGACAGACAGTACCGCGCACAGGGTCCGCACTTGACATGCTTGATTAGGCACCTACGCTATGGGTATACCCACCCTGTTTGTTGTTGAATTTCAGTGAAGTTTCCCCAAGCGACACTGGAATTTGGATGGTAACCGTCCACTAATTTAAGGGCATTCGCGGCATGATCCAAGACAACCGAGACACATCTCGAGCTGGAAGGCTGACGAGCAGCTACATGGTAAAAAACGGCGCTAATCAACACAAAATGGGAGAGTGCTTCTCCAAGAACTGCCATATTTCCAACCTAAGCCGTCGAGCGTCAATGCACGTACTTTTCGCCCTGGCCGGCTAGCTGTAGCTGTACAACAAATGCGTCACGTGCATGTGAACGTACTGTACAGTACATGTACTGTACATAGTACAGTACATTACGCGTACACCCTACCGACATCAGCTGTTCTGGTTCTGCGCAGGTTAGTACCCCCTCATCGGCAAACCTCAGAAAATGTAGCACACTTTTTTTATGTTGAACACACGCAGACTGCCCAAAGTCTTGTCAAGTCGCTGTTTTCCCAATTGTCTACTACGGAATAAGGGATATTGATTTCCGGCTATGGAAGCAGTTGCTACTTGTCACGGAAAGTAATGTTTTTGGTGACCAATAACAACTTAAAATTTTATTAAAAATATCATTACAAAATGGAGAATTATGTCCTTTCTCCATTTTTTTTAGAGATCAAAGTACACGATGTACAAGCAGGGGCTTACACACCTAGCGACCGCGTGTGCGTGGGTGAGGGGGTAACAGCCTTCAAATAATTATTACCAGTCGGTAAATACAGATTCGGTCGGCAAATGAATCCAATATACGCCGACCATTGGCATTTCCCCTGGAGCGTGAAATGTAGGGTACCACGGCTTTCATAGTTTTACACTGTAAGAGGTTGCCGAACAAGTTACAAGTCGGCAAATTGATTTTGGCACAGGCAATTTTTTTTTATCACGGGAGGCTTAAGCCTGTTTCCTACGAAAGCACTCTAGGTGCCACCACTGAGAATAAATTTTCAAATAGTGAAGTAAATTTTTCCAAGGTCATTTCATTATGATGCAATATATTTTTTCAACTTTGTCTTTGTTTTTACGAGATACGTATTGTCATGTTCGTGTCTATACCTCATAAAAACGAACTTGAAAAGTATCTATTACTTGAAAAAATATATATCTCATAAAACGATTTAGGCCTGAGAAGCTGGTAGCAGCTGCCAGCAAGGACTTGCTTTGCGTTGTCTAGGAGTGACTGTCATGAGGCAATAACGGCGACATTATCCCAATTTAGGTCCTTCCTAGATGATTAAGCGACCCTTTTTAGGCAAGTCTTGCCTTCCTCAATCCGACAACGTCTGTGGAAAAGGTGAGGTACAATGAGCTCACCTGCCATCAACCTGGCTAGCTACCCACGGTCAGTGGGTCTCCAATTTAGTGCAATTGCAAACCAAGCAAAATAACAGATTGCATGCTGGAATTTGCAATCCCTGCCCGACAATAACCAATTGAACCTGAGGATGAAGTCAGCACTAAACACCCTATTGGGTGGACAGAGGCTGTTGCATGGACACGGGGAGGAATTAAGGAAGTGAACTACAGAGGATCTCGGATTGTCAGAAGAAAGGCAAGAGCGGTCCCATACCTTTTTCGGTTAAGCGCATAACGAGACTCCATACAGTATCTAAGGCACATCTGCCACTGGATTTGCAACTTCATATCGTCTGCTCATCACGCAGCTCTCCGAGCTGCCCAAACCATTGTCCATCCGGTTAATTAATGACCCGCCGTTTACATTCTCACAAACAGCTCACGTCTCCCTCATCGGTGTGTATGCTTCCAATCACTCGGTCAGTACTAAAGCAAACATCGATGCATTCGACACATAGCTCAAAGAAACTCTAAGCTTCATCTCACACGTGGGTACAGTACTCGGCGGTTTCAACGCAAGAGTTGGAATGATCGGACCACCTGGCCGAAAGTGCTAGGATATCACTGACAGGGTTCCCTCAACAGCAGTGGTGAGCTCCTTCTGCAATCATTCAAAGAACCGTTCTTCTACTTTCAAGACAACAACTTCTCCTCTTGGAATAGTCTAGGTCAGGTCGCTGCCATCTACTCGATGACATACTTATTGACCAGAAACGGTTGAAGGATGTCTGTATTACCAGGATCATGAGAGAAGCTAACTGTGCTTCTGATCACTATACATGATCCGGTGCCGCCTGACGGAAGCTCACAGTGCATCATACGAAGAGAAGAACCTCTGCAAAGCCATCAGGGAAATTGGCTTATGGCAAGCTAAAATGATGTTGCTGACCAAGTGGAACTCTCCATCGCCTCCCTAGCATGGTATATCACTTGCTCTATGCCACAGCTGACGAGAAATAGAACGACTCCAAGTGCCATCTGTTCAACCAACCAAAATTTGACGTAGGAGGAAGAGCAAGTCTGGTTTGATGATTGCGATAACGCCGTATCAGAGAGACTGGCAGAGCCCGATTATCCAAGAGTAAAAGCTGTGAGTTCTCGAGGTCCAAGGCCGCCCAGTAAAAGCAGTCGAGAGAGATGGAGGACAATTAAGTGGTGGAATGGAGGGGGGGTCCAACAGCAGCCAAGCCACAATCAACCCCCCCCCCTGCCACCATGTATCTACAAACATCAGAGAGACTCGACATCCCTCACTGGGTCGCTGACATTGACATAATTATACAGGCCCGAAGTCGCCCAGTGCCGTCGATGTAAATAATCCCATTGAGGCACGTGGCAAGTCTGTTAGTACACGTTTCAATGGGACTTGGCCAGGGGCCGGCTGGATTTTTGTCCTTGCTCAGGGTAAGCCCTGACGCGATAGAGGTGACCAAACCAGGTTTTTCAGCATGAACAAAGGTAGGATTAAATAGGCGGTGATGGTATTCGGTGATGGCATGTAGTTGGAAGATACTCAAATCCCCATGGAAATCTTCTGCTGCGAACTTCAACAAGGAAGTTGTAAGAACTAAGAAGACCAAAGCTTCACTACAAGGAATGCCATCTTGTGGCATCCGTCAGCCTGCAGCTCAGCAGTGGACACAGCAGCCACGAACCGCTCAGTGTGGTGCCAAGACTGCTGGTATTCTTTTCGGATCGTAGAGAACTGACTGCAGAAAGAGGAGGAGCAGCGCAGCCTGCGAAGATCAACCACAGCACACCCAAATATTTAAAAAAAATGCAACTCCAGGTCAAGTCAGCTGCCCTAGTCGCCACGTACTAAGGGAGAAGACACCCCATCAGTACCGGTCTGTTAGTCACATGAAAGGAAATAATGCCAGTTACGTCGTACCATTGTGATCGAGTGACAGCCAGAGAGAGAAGGGGGAGGGGTGTCTCGGCTTCATTTGATATCAAATGGAAAAGGGGGGTAATGACAATGGACCTTTCACATATCACGTCCACAAAAAGGCAGCGGCAAATGGAATGAGAGGCCCATTGAAATTAACAATGGATACCAAGTTTATTCTCTCCTTTTTTCTTCTGAAAATCCTTTACTGTCTCTATGGCTATATACTTTCTGTAGGTGGGTTTTGCTTAAATTAAACTCAGTTGATACACCAACGTGCCGGCCTATTCTCCACCTTTCGAATAATACCAAAAGTGCGTGGTTGTTTCTTTTCCAGAAACATCTTTTGAGAAGTTTTATAAGCAGATACAGTGCAATCGTATAGACCGGCTTGATTGACTCACACATGGATGTACACAGCACAGACACGAAAGGACAGTTTGCTGCATATCTAAAATTTCCTCCAAAACTACGGTCTGGAAACCCGGGACTTGCACTAACGTGTCAGCCTATAATCCAGTTTTCCAACAAATGTTCTTCATTATTTATTTCATTTCGAGATAAGGCCTAAATTACTATGAGCGATATTTAGCCAGTGCGCAGTGCATTAGTGCAGTCTGAGACCGGCTTGAGTGTCCGACTCATACATGACACATGGCTAATATCACCCAGTCGGATTACCCATATCCAATGCCTCTGTAAGAAGTATGCTGGTAATACATTACAGGAGGAACTTGAATTAGGCTTACGACTTCAGCAATCACTCTTGACAAAAGGCGTGTGGTGGTTAAACAGTTCTCCCTTTTTGTACCCACATTTTAAAACACATGTTTCACCAAGACATAGGCCCCTATTCAATTTTAGGTGTTTTAGACTAAAAAGGGTTTCGGAACAGGATTCAAAGCTTATGAGCAGATTTCACAAAGTAAAACGTGTTGTCTTCCATGGACAAGCTTTATGCATTTTAATTGAACACACTGAATTCTAAATGCATTTCAATGTAAAATATCAAAACATGTTATGTTGAAATGGTGGGTACAGAAACGTGTCTTAACTACAAGCGCTGTTTTTGCAGTGCAGGCTATGTAGGGCAGGTCGTGAGCGGAATTCGAAGAAACAAAGAAAGTTCAGTCGTGCTCACTCAGGCGCTGGCTTGCGTAGGCCCATTGGGTAAGGAAAAGGGTTTAAAGGGTTTATGGCTTGAATCCCACTGGGTTCTTTCTTCTCTATTTTTTTTTCAGTCTGGCTTGACTGTTGGAAAAGATCAATTTTAGAGGGTAGTATATATTTCTGCGCCGAATTTGTAGCCATATATGTTAGTTTTCTGCCGGGAAAATTCGCCCGCAATTCAAAACGTCATCAACCACACCGGTCAAGCTCTAACGCTCTCACGAGTGGTTGAATGCGCCCTCAAGAGGTTTAAATTCGTTTTCTGTTGGATCTCCGGAGGGTGAAATGAAATAATTAAAACCAATATACTACCTGTATTTTGTCATATAAATTCGAAAAAAATATTCAGTGGTTTTTTAAATCAATTTTCGTATGAGTAATTTATAATTAACAGTTTGGGGAAATGACCATAGTGAAAAAAATTGGGAACATAAAATAAAGCGACGGCTGTTTCATGTGTCAGATTTTCAGACATGCTCGACTGTAAAGCATGGCTGCAACAATGATGTCGTATCGCTTGTGTAACACATTTGCAGGTAATTAATTCCCCTCTCTGTTGCCTGAAATAAACTTGTTCAATGTAATTTTAACTTCCACTGACTACTTTACATCCTCAGAGATTTACGTACGCGTTTGTGATGTAAAACCTGCATGTGTTGCACCTCTAGTCTCTAATTTCTCTGACTGAACGGACATGACATGCAGAACTAGGCCTATCGCGGAGCTCCCAGCACGACCTTGACTGCACGGAAAGCAGTATATATAGTAGGCTTTACTACTAGTACAAAAAGGCCTTCACGTGCTTTTTCTTTGCTGCTAATTGCACAAGTTTCCCGATTTCTTTTTAATCTATTTTTGTGCAGGTGTCCGCACCAGCCTGAGTCAAGGGCTGTTAGACACCGCTATCAGGGTAAGCTGCCAGAAATCTACATTCAGAAGTGTGGAAATAATTGAATGACAAACACAAATGGAAAACACATTGCTTGTTCCTGACTGAGTGGGGTACAACTGTGCATTTATCTTTAGAAACAGCAAATGCTTCATTGTCTTGATGAAGTGTTTGTTACCATGGAAACGTCTGCAGAGTTGTACTTACGTGTGTATGTTAGATCATTTGTATGCTACAAATCCACTAATCTTTCTTATCTCTAATCTATGCTTGGACAGATATGGCCGAAGTGTATAGGGCATGTTACCATTAAAATGATTTCTGCTTAAGATGGTTGGCCACAGCTTACACGGAAGCTGACCTATATAAAAGAATCATTTGTCAATACATGCATTTATCACTGAAATTTTTTTTTAGATTCTCGTGTGCTTATAGAATTCAAAGACTTTTAGAGGTAAACTTTGCATGTGTCACAAATCACAATTGTGTCTTTTTTTTCTATTACAACAGAACACCAAGTCATGCCTGTGGCAGACCAGACACTTCTCCAGAATAGCCCCGCTGCTGTATGCAGCTGAGGCGAAGGCCAAGTTTGAACGGAAAAAGCCCCATGTCAATATCGGTACCATCGGCCACGTTGACCATGGGAAGACGTCTCTTACAGCTGCAATTACAAAAGGTAGCATGGACAGCTCTCAACAAAAGACCACAAGTTTCTTGGTTTAAGAAAAGTCCTTCCGAATTCCGTGAAAAAGTGTTCCACTAGTGTGTCAGTGAATCACTTAGAAAAAATTAAAGCTCAGTAGAACTGATGACCAGGTTGTATCAGACAAATTGTAATCTTTGCACATTCATACATCTCTCCACTGTCCTGCTGAATCCAGCAAAAGCAAAGTGGATTTAACCTACTGATCCCGACAGAGTCCATCAGTATAAGCATTATTTGTCCATTGCTAAAATCACCAAGATTCAACAGAAGTTATTTGCTGATGGATCACATCAGCAAATCTGACTACTGAATAACTGTGTCAAAATCCAATGCCATGTCTCTCTGGGGCTGTGAAAAATACCTTGTTCCCAAAGAAGCTATGGCCTCTAGCTACTGGCTACAGCCACTCCATGTAGGCACATATACCATTCCTGGCCACCGGCACTGGCTTCGGACAAGGCTTAATAACTGTGATGTTTCTGTACCCTTTGAAATCACCAGTGCTTGCTGAGGAGGGCAGCGCCAAGTACCATAAGTATGACGAGATTGACAAAGCGCCCGAGGAGAAGAAACGGGGCATCACCATCAACGCAGCCCATGTAGAGTACGAGACGCTGAACAGACACTATGCCCACACAGACTGCCCCGGGCATGCTGATTACATCAAGGTATAGGAGGATGTTCCCCTCCTATCCCACCTGTCCCCGTACCCGTCTCCTCCAACCTCCCTTCTCCGTCAATTTTCAGAACCCATGCCATTCCCTCAAATCTCTCATCCACCTGTTCCATTATTGGCTTTTCTGCAGATCAGTCCCTTTCCCCCAGATCACTTCTGTGAATATCATTACAGATTGAAACAGCTTCGTACCAAGTCCCAGCTTCTGTCCTTGTTCAGTCGATTGTGTCATTTATAAAAGTCCATGTTTTCAGCCAAAAATAACACCGCATCTGGGACATGTTCATCATGAAATACTACCATCAAGTGGTTAATTATCTGAGCAAAGCTGACTGATTATTCAGTGATTTCACAAAAAATTCCCACTTTTCATTCCTTCCTTCTGTCCCCAGTTTCGTCTTTTTTACTTGAAGTGTTAAGTGTTACAATGAATGACTTCTACAGATGACACGATCATCATGTAAAAGGAAACATTTCAAAATATTCTTCTTTTTTTTTATTTGACTACTGGGCTTACTGGTATTTCTTGTGGCTATTTTCAGAATATGATCACGGGAGCTGCCCAGATGGAAGGTGCCATCCTCGTGGTTGCTGCAACGGACGGACAAATGCCCCAGACACGCGAACATCTGCTTCTTGCTAAGCAGGTCAGGACAAGTCACTGATGCACTGATAAAATGCGCTGAGCATTAAGCACAGTTTTCTGTTTATTGGAGAGTATTTACAATAAGCTCTCACTGATGGCTCCCGATTTAGCTTTCCTTGTTTTACATGGACGCCTTGAAAATATAGAGTTAGTGTCCAACTGCAAAATTGTGCAGAACACTTTGTACCGGATACCCTTTGCTACCCACATTTGGGTACTCTCTTGTGATGCAGAACTCACAAGAACTTCATGGTTTAAGTGAACATATAAGCTTTTATGGGCTAGTAGCATTTCTTTCTTGGGCTGCAGAAATTGTGCATGAAGGATCTCTTGTATGGATTTTGCTTTGGAAATACAACTAACACGAATTTAAGTACAGATTTGTATCGCCTCAAAAAAAAAAGGAAAAAAAATGCTGGCCGGAGGGTATAGTATTACATTATTTGGAGCAGGTTCGTTTTTGCCTTTAACAAGACAAGATGCAGTGCATACCGGGCAAACACTACTCACCGTACACATCCTTGTTAACAATGTTTAATTGCTCGTAAGTGATAACAAGCCTCAGTCGTATTTGAAATTGTTCAGATTGGCGTTGACCACATTGTGGTGTACGTCAACAAAGCCGATGCAGTGGATTCCGAGATGTTGGAGCTGGTTGAGTTGGAGATGAGGGATGTGTTGTCTGAGTACGGCTACGATGGTGAGAACACACCCATCATTATCGGATCGGCACTCTGTGCGCTAGAGGTAAACTATCTCTCCATAATAAAATTTAAACGGAAACCACAATGGAAACATTGAATCTTTCAAGCTGCCATGTGCCTCAAACTTGTCTACAACCATTTCTGTTATTTCAAGTTCATGCAAGAATGTTACAGTGTGAAAGGCCTTACTTTTAAGGGGTGACAAATTTTGCAAAACAGTGAGAATTCCTGCTCATCTTTGAAGTATTTCCTGTCCATATATAGATAGATAACCAGCTTGCTATTTTTGGTGTGTGTTTGCGGCACAGTTTGCGACACAAAAAATAGGTAATATTCTTGATGCATTATTAACAGGGCAAGAATCCAGAAATTGGCACTGAATCCGTCAAGAAACTTCTGGAAGTCATTGACGAGTGGATTCCCCTCCCACCCCGTGACTTGGAGAAGCCTTTCTTGATGCCTGTAGAGCAGGTGTACTCCATTGAAGGTAAATGTTGGCTCGAGTAGCCATCCAAATTACATTTGAGGTTGCATTTTCCAATGTACCTCTGAGGAGTTAACAGATCAAATGTACTTGTCCATAGACAATTCGGGCACACTAAGCACCCTCATTCGTCCTGCAACAGATCCAGAAGAACAGTAGGAATAAACTGTCCTGCTTAAGGACAAAAGGAGAGTGATCACTGGGCTTGGGCCTAAGCTTATAATTAAATTAGACCTTTAAAACTAGTTTTTAGACCTTTAAAACTAGTGATTTGAAAACTAATACGTTGAATAGTTGTAGAGTGTACAAATCCTAGAGACTAAATCCATATAGCAAAGAAAAGATGAAAGATAACAAGAATTGATATGATCAGCAAAGCATTCAGCAATTTCCTGAACATAGCCGATGAGTTTGACAAACTGATGAAGGGAAGCATAGTTTCTTGTGTCTGCTGGCTTGCACTGAAATGTTTTTAATGTCATTTTTTTTCACAGGGAGGGGCACTGTTGTGTCTGGCAGGGTTGAGAGAGGGTCCATTACCAAAAATGAAGAAGTGGAGTTCATCGGTCATGACATCAAGACCAAGTCGGTCATCACAGGTAAGAAGGCGTTTCCTCTGGAAATTGTGGTGCTCCCTAAATCTGTGAAGAGAACTTGAGGGGCGGGGGAATGGGCAGTGTTCCCTGATTGTTGTAGTTGCTGTCCTCCGCAGGTATTGAGATGTTCCACAAGATTCTTGACAAGGGAGAAGCCGGGGACCAGATGGGCGCATTGGTGAGGAACGTGAAGCGAGACCAGATCAAGAGAGGCATGATGCTGTGCAGACCAAACACCTACAAGGCAAACAACCACGTCAAGGCCCAGGTCAGTTGTTGTATGAAAAACCGAGTGCGTTCTTCCTGACCCTCATCAGTACTGAAGCACATTTGTCACACCTAGGTGCCATTGGTGTGTGCCGGCAGCTTTGAGAGTTCTGTCTCATATGTGCATGCATGTATAGATCTTCGCTGGCACAAGTGACTAAATGGAGTCCAAATTCTGTCTTTATTGCGTGTATATCCTTTATTCATGCTTATGAACAACTTTTGCATTATTGGTGGTCGTTATGCCTGATGTAGACCTTGTGTGAATAAATCGTTTTATTTTGGTAAATAACTTGCATCATATTGTTGGATTTGGAAGCATGGGGTACAAGTGAAACTCAGGTGCTGTGTATTTCAAGTGCCCGAATAGGAGTGGTTCATAGCAACCGTCGTTGAAATCAACAGAAGTGAAAACTGCGTCATGTGAAAAGGTTTCCCTCCCACTACTCTGTTACATAGCAGCCACAACTCCTCATCATTGTACCCTGTCTGCACTTTCACGCTGGATGTCGTTTGATGAACATTTCTTCGGTTCCTCATCTTGCGTCGATCTCACTTGCTAAAGGTTCACGACCGTCAAAGTGTAGCAGCCGTTAAAGTGTTAGGGAGTTACCAAGGTTGACTTACCAGCTGAAAGTAAGCCCTTTAGGGTATAAAATGTTAATTGCTTCCACTTTCTTCAGGTTTACATTCTGACAAAGGAGGAAGGAGGCAGGCACAAGCCGTTCGTCAGTAACTTCACCCCAGTGATGTTCTCCTACACCTGGGACACGTCAGCCAGAATTACCTTGCCAGAAGGCAAAGAAATGGTCATGCCAGGTATGCTTACAGACGGTAGCAGGGCTGTTCCAAGCCATTTGGCTCGTCAGGCCAGTGGTTATCTCCACTTTCCTCCTTGTACGGAATGCTCGGGACTCAAGTTGAGTCGAGTTGCCAAAAATTGGGACTCGAGTTGGACTAGAGTCGAGTCATTTACATGAGCCAATACAACTGCGGATGATGTTCTTTTATCTCTGGTTTTGGGTGGTTTTTTTTTTTGGTTTCATTAGGTGAGGACGTTTCTCTGACTTTGGAACTACTGAAGAATATGATGGTTGAGGTGGGACAGAGATTCACCCTGCGGGATGGCCGAATCACCCTAGGCACGGGGATTATCACGGAGATCCTTCCTCAGGTTCAGAAGAGTTAGTGAGTGCCAGATAGCACGAGCCCAGCACCAGTGAAATTTTGTACAATTGTTTTTTTCATTAACGTGTGACCCGGGAACCATACCCTACTTCATAGGATGGTCGGTGTGATGGCACGGTATTTAATATGTTAATAGTAGCATGGCAGGTTTTGGCTTTCATTTATTTGGTCATTTCATAAGGTCCACGCCTCTTTAGTGATGGTTGTTACCAATGAAGATTAGGTGAATACCCTTTTACAATCAGTGATTAATTTTTTTCTGTCGTGGAAACGTTTACACGAGTGGAAACTCAATGAAAGTTTATTTGAGAAAACAGTATCTGGCTTCCGCCTGCATTGCCGTTTTGTACAAGGTGGCGTGTAGGAAAACATACCTGTCTGTACAAGAGGTGACTTAGATATTGTGTAAGACAGTGATACAGGGAATCTGTGAACTAGGTCCAAGTTTGTCATAATTAGTTCAGAGTTACAAGCCCTCGTAGTTTTTAAACATGAAATGCGTGGAAAAAGTTATTTTATCCAGTTCCTCTCCAGCTTTGTTCTTTGGATGCCAGTTACCCAAAACAAAACACAGTGTCGTTTGTCCAAACAAATCTGTCCCGCTTTGTGTAGTATTAATCGTGCACAGTGTAATGGATACTTCAACTATTCAGAACTGCTAGGGTTTATATACTTAAGTAGTAATTTTACTTGCCTCCACAAAATAAGAGGCAAGTTTAAAAAAGGGGTTTTAATTTCACAAAGTTGCAAAGAAGAGTTGTCTCCCAGGAGCTGCATTTGAATCTGTTATCATAGATGCTGCTCGTCACATTGCTGGACATGCTGTGACATCAATTTTGATGAATGAAAACAATTTCACATCGTTGGAAACCTTTTCAAGGTTGTCACGATACCAATTATATCCTCAGGTAGGCAGCAATAATGTGCGTACATGGATATCTTTTGTGTGTACCAAATAAAACAAAAATTCACCAAATTCAACTGATTTTCAGTTACCTAGGCGTCAATTTCATACAAGGCATATAGGCAAGTTCGTCGTATGACATAAGTTTGACAATGGTGTTTTTTAATGGGACACTTCTCCTGAAGGCAATTCTTACATAGGAACCCCCCCCCAAAAAAACCCAGCATCATCCCAGCCGTTTCATTATTTAGTAGGGCATAATTGTTGCCATATATTGCACTGAAAAAAAATCATGATCAATGACAACTAGGATATCCTTTGAAATAAGAGTTCCACTGAAATACAGTTGTGATCGTCAATTGCCATTTCACAAGAATTAAACTTTCTGCCAGCCTTCTTTGCTGGAACACCGGAGTACGTTTTTCATTTAGTTTTGTCTTTTGTAAAATCTATGTAATTGCTGTTTCAATACAGTTGGCAAGTGTTGGAGTGATATTACTTCCTGCTCAAATACGCAGTTTCATCTCCATTTAGGGCCTCCGTTGCAAATGCCCTGTTCCCCCCCCCCCCTGAATGTTGGTCAACCACTCCGTCAGTCGTGGGAGCATGAAGCCATAGGTGCATCCAGTGGGGAAGGCAAACTGGCGCCCGGGAGATATATTGCTATTTATATGTAGCTTTTTTCAAGAAATTGACAGCACCAACTTGAAAACTTCGACAGTCGTTTGTGGGAAACCCCCCATCTCAAGATGATGCCATGATGAACCTCTTTAACAAATCACCCTGCTGTAGGCCTACCAGGAAATATAGCAGAGTGTAACGAAGGCACACTGCATCTTTTTTTCTGTATGTAAGTTAATGAAAAGCTTATGGCATTACGCCTAAACAGACGCAGATGAGTGACACGCATCAATTGCCCTGGAAGAACTTGAACTAGAAGTTGAAGACCAAAGGTTTGGCAAGAACAGCTTTACTCTCGATCGAGCAAGGCTATTTACTTTTCAACAATGTGTGATAAAGTAAGTTGTGAAGATTATCTTGGGCCAAGCCGTGCACCCCTCCATAACTTCCTTGCAGTTTAAATTGCCACATTTGAAGTGGGAAATGTTCCCCACCTTGGTGTTACGCCAAAAGCTGTCCGGTGCCATCTGACTGGGGACATTCATGGATGGGCCGCACTTGGAACTTTGTTCTTCATGTGGCTGCACTAACGTACATTAGATGTCATTGGAAAGAATTCCACAATGCTGTTTTCGACAGTCACAAACAAAAGTTTACCATACTTTTTAAAAACCTGCCAGTCCCTCTTAAGTAGTATTGAACTCCTTTTCTTTGAAAATCTCAAGTCAGAAAAGTTGTTAAGTTTACTGGTTAATTGTGTGAAGCAGAGCTAATTTTTCAAAACCAATCGCAGACTGACGTGCGTCTCTTGAAACTTCTTTGCGAATTGTTGCTTCATTGTTAGATTGCGATCCTCCGAATTTGCTAATTTTCCAGAGTGTGCTTTCTTGATTAAGAGGATTTTTACTGAAGAAAACACGCAATCATGTACAGAACAACCTAATTCAATGTTCAACTTGGAGGCAATATTCATGATCAGAAAAATACATCAAAGAGAGGCTACATGTATCATATGGGCCTATAACCCTTAGTCTGTGATAAGTCCCCCAAATAACTGTCATTTGCCCTAAAGGGATAACTTTTGGGGGATGCCTGTATAAAGTGCAATGTGAAATTCCCACCAGTTTTGCATTTGCAGATTTGTAAGTTCATTTTAAACTGTCTGTTTCTTGTCGGGCTGTTTCTCCGCCGGCTTCCATTTTGATTTTGTGATTTTGTTTGTGGGGGGGTATGTTATTTGTTTTATTTTAGGTTGTTCTTGTTCTTTTGTTTTTATTTTTCCAAGACACAGATCAAACATTTAACTGTGTTAAATGTGGAAGGGGTGGCTGATCTTTAATCACCTTAACAAGACTTATAAACTCATTGATTTAAATCGACCTTAAAACAAGACAACAAACAATTCACATTTTGAAGTATGTTTCAACTTATTCTTAAAAATATCCGGGTCTCTCACATTTTACAGAGCAATCACTACGTGAGAATTACATCTTAACAAAACAACTCATCAGAAATTGCATCTAAAAATATGTAAAGCTAAACTTAGTGTATAGAATGAGCAGTAACGACCTTCTCATTCGTATCCCCACATGTGTCATTTAAGCTCCCGGTTCACAACAAAATCCAGTGAACTGAACTTTACTTAATATTATGCACACTCCAAACGACTTATATTAGCCATGTTTGATTCGATACTTCGGTCAATCAAATCAAACATGGCTAATATAAGTCTTTCTGGGCCAATAGGAAAGGTGAACTTTCCTGCACTGTAAAAAGTAATAATGTGTTTCTTAAGTTCTTACTTGATTTATATATCTTATGATTTGTGTAGTGGTTAAGGACAAACTGAAGGAAGTAATATTTCGGAAATGGTATCATTTGTTTTAATTTGGTTTAAATTCAAATGGTTTCTTTAACATTATTTCTGTACTTTACCATAAAGAAAAAAAATGCCGGGTAAAAGCTTGGAGGTTTCTAGAAATATGAAAATTGGTTTTAACTTGGAAGAACTTGCATCAATTTCTGTTTCTTCTGAATAAAATAAATTCACTGGATCACTGCAGCATATAAATGTTGTTTACAGTAACTGCGAGTAAAGCTCAATGATTCAACCCTGAGTGTTTTCCTTGTGTCATTTTGATGCGGATGTATCCTCCTAGGTGTGAACCTGTGCCTCAGCCCTTAAATGCACCACTACTTATTTACATTTTGTATTTAAAAGTCAAAATCTCTGATATCAAATTATTACTTTATAAGCTACGTTTACAAGGGCAGATTTGTGGCTGGGGTTTTCTTTTTATACACAAATATAAATGTTTGAAAAGCAGAATGGTCAGTTTTGAACGTTTCCAGTTAAAAGGGCTTCTATCTGAGTGTTAGATTACCTCCCCAGCACTTACTCATGCAAGCGTGACTGCCTTTGATTTCAGGCCAAGGGGACTTCTTACATTTAACCCAGCTTGGCCCAAGTAAGTGGCCTGATGAGCTGGTTACTCGGGAAAGAATCCCACAATACAAAGCAAAAACTTGGCAATTTAATTGAGACTGCAAAGAAAAGGTGACATCGTTGTAAATACATAGTTCGGAAAAAACATAGTCACATGTAGTGGCAAATTGGCTCAAGTCCTCAAAGCTCTGTGAAATGTGTGTTCGGATGTCAGTTGCTTTTAATTGTCTGGATTCATTCAGCAAATTTACTCAAATTTAACCTTTTGACCTGGTGAGGGCACTTCAAATAACCTGAGATCATTAGTTTATAACCATCAGTTGCCCATTTCCATTTACACCTGTGAAGAAAGCACAAGCAAACGCAAGGGAAGAGCACACAGTTCATTAACAAGAACTACAGCATATTAACGTCAATGAACCAAAGTACTGTTAAAAGCTAGGGGAGATGCCTGATTCAAATCTGGTTTTCAAATAGTGCATTGGTTGTTCTAGAGGTAATACATGTACATTGTTGCTTTCAAACTTATACAACGCTACATTTTTAATTTCAGTTGAAAAGAGCCATTCTCAATTCAAACCGTGTTGCATTTGTGCGATTGGAGACTTTGAAATGTTCGGTGGAGGCAAACATACTGGTCACACATGACTAGTATCGTACTGACATCATTGTATGCGTCACTTTAAAGATCATGAGCGCATGCTTAGAATGACATAAACAATAGCGGACCCGTCTCGTGGGAGTGGTATGTTTGCTGCAACTAAGCGTCTCAAAAGCCTCTCGTAACACTACGGTGTTACAGAGGAAAGATTTTTCAAGGAACTTTTAAAAAAAAAAAAAACAGCACGGAGGAAGACCTGCATCTGTGCATCGAAACCAGCCTCTAGCACACAGCTGCATGAATCTCAAGGCAGTTCAGGTGTGGCTCAGAAACCCTGGGGACTTCATCACTGTCAGCTTTCAGGTGTCTCGACCTCCGTTAAGCTGCTGCTACTCTGGCTGATATCGCTGCTTATCATCTGCTGGATGTGGGCCCAGATGCAGTACCCCTGCAATGAAGCAGTGATTGGTTTATAGTGGGGGGGGCAATATTGGGGTTTGGCAGGGGGGGGGGGGGTTCAACGGCCTGACTGATAAATTGAAAAAATTGAAAATTGAAAAAACTGATAAAGCATTCCATACAGGATGCTTACTTCACTCCAACTTTACTCCTGTTTTCTTCTCTCTGGCTTCCTCATTTCTTACGTCCCCTTTTTTTTAACTTACCCCGCCCCCTCACAATGCCCATATTTCAAAGTGGCGGAGAGAAGCAGGTTCTCTCTTTTGTTAGTCGGAGTCAGAATTACTCGGTTGCAGTTCAAAACCATGCTTGAGCATGCGCGTCACTAGCACTTTTTTTTAGGGTGGGAGGGGAAGAACCACTTCTTCAAAGGGGAAGATTTCTGGGGGGAATGGTTACGCATTTATCAGCAACGAACTGATAAATCATAAAACAGTTAACATGGGTTAATTTTGAGGATTTTTCAAGCACAACTGTGTTTAACGTCACTTTTCCTCTCTTTAGTATGGCTTTTCTCCCTGTTATTTTTCAGGTGGCAAGAACTCTGCCCAATGCCCATGTGGATGAATCGACGGCTGTGGCCACCTCTCATAGAGTGATGTATACCTTCAGGCCACAGTCAAGCAATTTGGACATGGTCTTGAACTGCCTCTATTTCTGTTGTACTGTTACCTCAACCACTGAGCAGACGGCCCGTCCCCCACTGAGGACAGCGATGCCGATGTACTGCATCGTCCTGGGAATGAAGACGCTGGACCCATAAAGCCCAAAACGGCAAACGTAGAACCACACAGGAAGCAGATCCAAACTCATGATGGCATACATGCCAAGTAGAGACTTGAAATCTGAGCAGGAACGCAGAAGAGACAAAAAATTCAATTTAACATGTACTTCTGGCAACACAGATTAATATGCACGCTTCGAGAGACACAATGGTGTGAGCTAATCAAAAAGGGCTACAGATACAGCATTTACTTGGGATGCATTTCCATTTGGGGCATTATCTGTAATGAACTTTTCTCCATCAAACACACGCTGTGCTTACTCATTTAGAAGTTGGCTGCATGCAGAGTGCATGGCCATGTCCAAATTTCTTGGGGAGAGTTCAAGCTATAACTATAGTTCGATTTGATCAATGTTGCCTGAACAATGGATGGTTTGGACCATAAAGTCAACCACTGGAACCAGGTGC